>JAPKLW010001569.1:91526-178512 GCA_026898455.1 Plectranthus barbatus
TCAGCGGCTGTGCCATGACTGGCACCTGTTCCCCCTTATCCTCCTCTTCTTCCTCCGAGACGACCTCAGCTGGATCCACTGCTGACTTTCCCCTCAGCCTCCGCGGCTTGTGGTAGTCAGGGCGAGGCAGCTTGGCCTGCTCCTTGGTGGGCGGAATGAAGTCCGAACTCACCAGTTGTTCCCCCTGGTCCACTCCATCTCCAATCTCCATCTCCAGGATATGGCTGATCCGCAGCCCAAAGGATACGGAGTGAGCGAACGTCCCATCAATTGGAATGTTGGCGTTCCTGGCTACATTCTCCAACAACCGGCCAAAGAAGAACTCGGCCCAGTTGCCCTCAATCCCATCCACCAGCGCGCACATCACCGAAAACTTGCGCAGGCTCAGCTCGGCGTAGGATCCGACTTCGCACTGCAACATCCTGACAACGATGTCGCACACCATCTGCCACCAGTCATCCATCTCCGACTTCCTCATACCAGTCCGGAAGACGGTGACTTCGTCCCTCTTCCATTGTGTCCACCTCCTTCGGAATTCCACCGTATCATCCTGATGATACGTGGCGACTTCCTCTCCTTCATTCCTCAGGCCGAAGAGATTGGCGAGGTATTCGGCGGTAACGGTGATCAGGTGGCCAAACACCGATGTAGTGAACGACCTCCTGTCGTCAGCAACCACGGCCCGAGCGTAAAACTCGGCTACCATGTGCGGATGGAAGGTCTCGGGCCTTGCCGTCAAATACTGACGAAGGCCTTCCCGGTCGATCATCTCGATCAACTCCTCCCCATAATTCTTGCGCGCCAGTTTCTCGTTCAGAATCTTTTCTTTCTGAACTTGCGCTGCCCTCATTTGCGCGTTCGAGAGCTGAGCCCTGGTCGCCGGCTTGTTCAGCTGAACCAGTCGAGCGAACGGAAGAGTATAATCTATATCTTCAATCTTCACAATGCCGGTGTACGTCGGCATGTGCTGCTCGGCAACTGGTAGTCTGGGCTCACCAGACGATGAAGATGTGGAAGGTGGGTTGTCTTCCGGGGGATTATCAGTTGGGGGGCGTGAAGATGAAGCCATAATCTCAGGAAACTTAAGAATTTTGAGAGAGAATGAGAGAGATTAGGGCTGGAAAAATGTGAAGGATCGTAAAAGGTTTCTCCGGTGAGGGACGTCAAGTATTTATACTCGAGTCCATGCAGGAATCTACGACCAGGATCAACGCTCAGCACGCGGAGATCTACGGTCATCAGCAGGCCCGATTCCCTGTGCGACGTGCGCGGTCGTGCTGACGTGGGGCGCGCCGTGTAGCTGACGTGGCGCTCAGCGATTGGTGGAAACCAAAAGGCGGACTGCGCAGCCACTGTGCGCATTAAATGTGGCATTAAATGCCGCATTAAATTCTGAGGCCAGTACACGCTACATGGATTTGAACAATCCCGCCATTTCTGCGACAGCTGGCTTGGCTGGGCATCACCAGCATACGCCAGTCGCATACTTCCTCCTAACTGGTTGGCCTCTTCATCAGTTGGCAACTGATACCACATGCTTATAATACATTCTGCTGACAAACTCATCAGTTAGCAACTGATACCACTTATTGAAGAGCCATTTCTCCACTTGATGATAATTTCTTCAGTTAGCAGCTGATACCACCTTGTAGATATACATCATCAGTTAGCAACTGAGACCACTTGAGAAATCAACTACTTGTTGGTAGCACGTCCTGCTGGCAAACTCATCAGTTAGCAACTGATACCACTTGATGATCAGACTAGCGACCTTAACCAAATTGAGAGCTTGGACTCAATTTTCGCCAGTCGTGGGAATGACCACCAGTTATCTGCTGGCAACTGGAATTGGATCCATTTCTTCAACACTGCTAGAAGGTGGCAGCTGGGACCCAATTTCGCTTCAGCGGAAGATAAAAGCTGGCAAGATGAAATGAGAGCTGGGACTCATTTCCTTGGACAATTGAGGGATAAAGTCCGCCAGTAGATATCATCTGTGGTTGGTAGACACCACTAGTCGAGAAACACCACAACTGAGAACTTGGACTCAGTTGTAATCAGCATACGCCAGAGAATCAAGAACAGAATGAGAGCTTGGACTCATTCTTCCTCATCATTAAGGCTCGCATCAATCTCCATAAGACCGAGTTTGATGCACAACTCCTTGAATCTTGCTTCTGGCAGGGGCTTTGTGAAGATGTCAGCCAGTTGATCTTCAGTACGAATGTAGTCCACGCTGACATCCTTCTTCTCGACATGATCACGAATGAAGTGATGTCGAATGTCTATGTGCTTGGTCCTGGAGTGATGAACCGGATTCTTCGTGATGCACATAGCACTGTTGTTGTCGCAATAAATAGGAACACAGCCAGTGTCCACTTCATAATCAGCCAGTTGTTGCTTGAGCCAAATAATTTGAGCACAGCAACTGGCAGCGGCAACATACTCAGCCTCAGTGGTAGAAGTAGCTACAGAGTGCTGCTTCTTGCTGAACCAGCTAATCAGCTTGTGTCCGAGAAACTGACACGTACCACTGGTACTCTTGCGGTCAATACGGCATCCAGCGAAATCTGAATCTGAATATCCGATAAGCGTAAGCTCATCATTTCTGGGATACCATATTCCAAGAGATTCTGTCCCCTTCAGATATTTCACAATCCGTTTAGCAGCTTCCATGTGTGACTTCTTAGGATTAGCTTGAAATCTGGCACACACTCCGACTGAATAAGAAATGTCGGGTCTGCTGGCAGTGAGATAGAGGAGTGATCCAATAATTCCTCGGTATGTAGTAGGATCAACTGATTCCCCTTGCTCATCAAGAAATATCTGGCAGCTGGTACTCATCGGGATCCTTAGAGACTTAGTCTTCTCTGGGCAATATTTCTGAATAAGATCCTTGGCATACTTCCGCTGGCTGATAAAAATACCATCAGCTGATTGCTGGACTTGAAGTCCTAGGAAGTATGTCAGCTTGCCCATCATACTCATCTGAAATGAGGTCTGCATCAGCTTAGAAAACTTCTCACATAGAGATATGTTCTTGGATCCGAAGATGATGTCATCGACATAGATCTGCACCATCAGCATGTCACCACCATCCTTGAGAAGAAAGAGAGTCCTATCAATCTTCCCTTTCCGAAATCCATTGCTGGTGAGAAATTGTGACAGCGTTTCATACCAAGCCCTGGGCGCCTGTTTCAATCCATACAGGGCCTTTCTCAGCTTGTATACCTTGGTGCCTATCTCAAAGCCTGGAGGTTGCTCGACATAAACCTCCTCTTTTAGTTCGCCATTCAAGAATGCGCTCTTCACGTCCATCTGGAACACCGTGAAGCCGTGATACGCTGCATAAGCCAAAAACAGCCGTATCGCCTCCATTCTTGCAACTGGTGCAAAGGTCTCATCAAAATCGATGCCTTCACACTGTCTATAGCCCTTGGCGACTAAACGAGCCTTGTTCCGGACCACAATGCCATCTTCATCTCGCTTGTTCTTGAAAACCCACTTGGTGCCGATCACTGACTGGTGTGATGGTCTCTCTACCAAGTCCCAAACATTGTTGCGAGTGAACTCCGCAAGCTCTTCGTGCATGGCATTGATCCAATCGGCAGATTCGAGCGCATCTTTGATGGATGTAGGTTCCATCTGAGATATAAAGCAACTCAATAGCGCACTGCCGTGCCTGGTCTGGACAGAACCTTCCGGATCACCGAGAATAGCATCAGATGGGTGATCCCTCAGCCATTTGGGAGGACCAGCGACCGCTGGTGCCGGCTGGGAAACAGGTTCATCTGTCCTGACGACTGGTGCTTCCAAATTTTCACCAGTCGGAGCTGCAACATCAGCTGGTGCTGGACCTTCACCAGTTGGAACAACTTCATCAGCATCACCGTCTGACTGGTTGTCTGAATCTCCACCAATGTTGTCAGCATCAGCTGGAACATCCTCTCCAGCTGGTCCATCACTGCCTTCTTCTTCAAAAAGGCCAGTAGGGATTCCCCCTAGATTGTGACTGGGTCCACTCAGGGAGATTGAGTGTAAGGTCTCAGCAAGGTCATTTGCATCACCGACCCTCTCAGGTTGCTGATGGGCACCTGAGGTAACTGGTTGTGAAGATGATCCATTCATCGGTCTAGTCGAACCAGTTGGTTGAGCATTGGAAGAATTCCTGCCCAACTGGTCATTGACATCATTGACCTCAGGAACATCTTCAGCCAGTTGGCGTAAGGTCCTGCGCACTAAAGTAGCTTCATCAAAAACAACATTGCATGTTATTTCCACAAGCTGGGTCGTCTTGTTAAATACTCTATGGCCCTTGTGAGAGGGGTGTCCATATCCGACAAACACACCCTCATCAGCTTTAGGCGAGAAAGCATTTAAGTTCGACTTCCCATTATTATGGATATAACATGGAGAACCGAATGCACGAAGATGAGCTAAAGTAGGCTTACGACCGAAGTACACTTCGTAGGGAGTTTTCTGAAGTCTGTCGTTGATCCCGCTCCTATTCTGAGTATAGCAAGCAGTCACCAACGCCTCTCCCCAGAAACTCTGACCCAAACCGGACTCAGCCAGCATGGATCGGACTGCTTCCTTCAGCGTCCTGTTCCTACGTTCTGCCAGTCCATTTTGCTGAGGTTGCCTTGGTGTAGATCTTTCATGTTTGATCCCGGCCTCCGCGCAAAAATCCATCAGCGGACCGTTGCAGAATTCAGTCCCATTGTCCGAACGAATTCGCTTCACGACAGCTTCTCTCTGCTTCTGAGCTTGGATGATCAACTCTGGAAGAATCACCTTCACCTCATCCTTTGTTCTGAGAAGCTTCACCCATGTATAGCGCGAGTAGTCATCGACTACCACCAGCGAATATCGTCTTCCTCCAATGGTTTGCGGCGTTACTGGTCCAAACAGATCCATATGTAACAGCTCGAGTACCTGACTGGTACTAGGGTGAACTGGCGACTGGCTCTTGAAGGATTTCTTGGTCTGTTTGCCTTGCTGGCAGGCCTTGCAAATCCCTTCCTTCTTGAACCCGCCCTTGGGAAGACCATCTACAAGATCATGCTTGGTTAGATAATTAATAGTTTTGAAATTCAAATGACTTAACCTTTTGTGCCACAGCCAGTTGGTCTCCATGGAACTGGTGGCAACAAAGCATGTATCAGTCTTCCCGCTTTGCCAGTCAACGACATACAACCCTCCTTTGCGGACACCTTTCAGCTTGGTCTCGCCAGATTCTTCATTCTTGATCTGGCACCCGGATTTGTCAAACACAATGGTGTAACCATTGTCGCACAGCTGGCTGATGCTCAGGAGGTTGTGCTTCAGGTTGGTAACAAGGGACACGTTGACAATACGCACATCATCCTTCTCTATGCATCCCTTGCTGATAACTCTGCCCTTGGAGTTATCACCAAAAATAACTGGAGGTCCTCTGACCTTGGTGAGCTCCGAAAACAAGAACTCCTCACCAGTCATATGAGCGGAGCAACCACTGTCAATGATCCACTCGCTCGACCTCTGAAGCTGATACGCATGATCCTGTTCCTGCAAGAAAAATGAAATCATTTAGGTCCCCGATCATCAGCGGGTCCTGCAGGGTTAGATCTCTGGATCATTCCTTTCGTAATCCAGACTTGTGTGATCTTCAGCTCGGTGTTACCCTTGCTGACATCACCTGTGGCCTTTCCCTTCCTCTTAAAATAATGCATGGAATTGTTTTTGGAAGGTGTGGCTATGTGTGCAGTTCCTCTAGAAGTATTCTTCTTCTGAGGAGATCGGAAATTTCTTTCCGACCGCTTGTGCTGCCTTGGTGGTCTTTGGAACTGTGGACCACGGTGGTTAGCCTTCCTAGCCCTTGATGAAAACATTTGATTGGGCTCAGGCCTCCGATAGGTATTCCTCCTATCGGGAATTGTCCTTTTCTCAGTATTCTGCTGAGAGTGGGACCCCTTGTAAGTATGCTGGCAACTGGCATACTTATAAGGTTGTGTGTGGAACCTCTGGACAGCTGGTGCTGGCTGTCGGGTTCCACTGGCTGCTGGTGCTGACTTCCTTGCCTTGGAATATTTTGGCTTAGTCAGCTTCTTAGGGTGTGCTGGCGTCCTGTCAGCAGAGGAATTTGCCAGTCGAGGTTGTTGTCGTGATGACTCACCTCTATATCTGGGCTGATGATTCCTTTGCTGATCAGCCATACGAGGTATGCTGGCAGCACCAGCTGGTGCTGACTCATTTACCATTCTGCCCTTACCCTTACCAGCATTTGGTTGGTTTATGCTCGAATCATTTGTAAATCCCAACCCGGATTTATCATAAGGTTTTCTCCAATGACTTAGAGCTGCCTCTAAATCCTTAGAGCCCTTGTTTAGAAAATTGATTTTATTCTCTTGCTCCAGAACGAGACTGTGAAGATTATCTCGCTCAGTTTTTGTACTTTGAAAATCTTGGAGCAAGTCGAAATGAGCCTTTTTCAAAGTTTCTAGCTCTTCGCTGAGTGACCTAGATTTTTCAATCTCACTGGTCAAAATGGAAACTTGATTTTTCAGCGAAGTGTTTTCGCCAGCTAAAACATTTTTTATTTCATAAAATTTTAAAAACTCATGCTGAAGAACATCTAAAGTGACATCTTCTGAGTCGGAGCAATGCGACTCAGAATCGTCTATGATTTGAACAGGCATGATATGCAATTGAGGATCTGATTGTACCTCATCATCAGCAGTCAATGCCAGATGTTCTTCCTTGTCAGCATCTTCTTCAGCTGACACTTCTCCTAGAGCAGCCATGAATGCCAGAAGAGCTTCTTCTTCAGACTCTCCATCTGACTCGTATTCCCCATCATCATGGTCGGGGATATCAGGAACTTCAGTCCTTGTCAGCATGGCTTTGGCAACTGCCTTGGAGGCACGCTCTTCAAAGAGCTTCTTCAGCCGTTCCCTCTCAGTTTTGTCCACCTGCGGACATTCAAACTTTAAATGGTCAGGGGATTGGCATTGATAGCAAGCACGAGGAGCTCTTTTGACGAATTTCCCGTCAGTTGAGCTTGAAGAGACTCCCTGCTTTGACTTAGCCTTTTCCAGTAGGACGGCCAGTCGTTTCATTTGCTGCTCAAGTTCAGCGATAGAGCTCTCGCCACTTTTGGAGTAAGATCCTGACGTGGATGGGATCTCCTTCGGCTGGTTGGTCTGCCCAGCAGGCCTGTCAGCATGGAAGGGCTTCTTGGGCATCCGCTTGAAGTCCTTCTTGACGAAGTAAGCTTCGTCCTGAGCCTTAACGCTGGGGGATCCAACATTCCTGATAGCTTCGTTTTTATTCACCATCTGGATATCCCATTCATGTGCCTGCAACTGAGCAAACACTTCTTTAGGAGTTAGTTTGGATAAATCTTTCTCCTTTAGTGCGGTGGTTTTCACAAACCAATCCTCCTTCGGCATCTTGGACAGGATCTTCGAGTTAAGATCAGCATTTTCGTACTCCCTGCCCAGAGACTTCAGCTCGCTGACAATGGCGTTGAATCTCGCCTCCATCTCCTTGATGGTTTCTCCAGTCAGCATCTGGAAGGACTCATATTTATCCACCGCAACCTGCAATTTGTTGCGTTTCATTTGGTCAGTTTCTTGACATAAACTATCAAGAAAATCCCATACTCCCTTAGCAGTATCAAACTGCAGTGCGTCCTCCATCAGCGATTCTGGAAGGCACGCAAGGATCAGCTCATGTGCAATGGAATCCAGCTGATTCCGCTTTCTGTCCTCAGCATTCCATTCATCTTGGGGCTTTGGGACCACCGCAGCTGGACGATCTCCCAGCTGATGCTGAATCTTGGTGATCTCTATTGGCCCTGTCTCCAGTACATCTTTCATGTCTGGATGGATGCTCTACAGGGAGATAAGCGTCCTCTTTCGCCATGTAGAGTGCTTCTCCGTCTTGTAGTCCATTAGCTTTGGGATATTCATCTTGAAGTACCTGAGCTAGACAAACAGACAAACAAACAGGAGTGCAAGGAAACGTGGATCACGGTCCTAAGCGACACAGAAACGAACGGTCTGTAAGAACCGTCCGCTCTGATACCACTTGTTGGTCCCGGATATCAGGGTATACTTTGGCAGCGGAAAATACGTAAGTTCGTTTCTTGCACTCTGCTGGTTACACAGCTGACTGGGACCTTGTCAGCTGGTAAGTCAACTGGCAACTGAGTATTCAGCTGACTGGCAACTGGCTGGTCAGCTGATGACTCAGGACTTAGAAAATTTTAGAGTCGAGTTTGCACAGTTATAAACTGGTTTCAGTTATACTCCAGCACTTGGGTGCTGGGTTTTAAATCAGTAAGTAAATGCTGAAAGCAGTAAATAACGAGGATATTTTATAGTGGTTCGATCAACTGATCTACGTCCACTCTCCAGTCGAAGCACTGGAAATTCACTAAAAAGAGTAATCCGGTACAAGATTTCCTACGATCTATTTCCAGCTGGTAGATGCCTTGTCTACCAGTCCACTGGATCAACCGCTCCCGGTCCTTGTCCTTCTTCAACTCTCGTCAGATGGATGGAGTGCGAGCACGTCACTTCAACCTCCTCCTCCGACTGAATGGGTGTTGAGTTCTCCCAAGAACTTGACTCTTGCTGGCGGCAAAACTGCCCGTAATAACTCTGGAGCTGGCTGGCTCAAGAGCTGCTATGTTCTTCCTCGGAATGAGAAAGAACACCAAATGAGATCAATAACTCACAAGCTAGAAGCTTGGAGTCTCGTGTTCAAATGATTGACACACGGAGTAGCTTTAAGAAAAGCCTCGAAAGATTGCTTAATCGCTGATATGAATGCGTTTGAGCTTTCGGTAGGTCAAGAGTGGCTAAGAGTATTGAATGCTGTTGGATCTCACGTATTTATAGACGTGAGATTCAGATTCAAATACTAGCCGTTTGGACACATCCGGAAAAGTCTCTGTCCTCGCATGTCCTTCTGCAGGCGGCAGGTAGGAATTTCCGGAAAGCGCCATACCTTTGGTCGCTTTATCTGACACAGATCTCTTTGTGTCAGAACGACTCTATTCGTCAGTACGAGGAAACGGAACTGGTAGTCTTGAACTGATAGACTTTAAGGTATCCTCCTTAAAGTCATACTCTGTCAGTTAATTCCTCGACGAATCTTCTTTTTGTCTCTAAGACTCTGGGAGAGCGAATCTTGAATTCTGCTGATAACCTCCGACTGGTAAATCATACTGGTGATCTTGTGCTGGCAGTCTCTGCTGGTGACTTTCCTTAGCACACTCAAGGTCTACCAATTCGTCTGATGTTATCTCTTGGAATCTCCCGTGACTGGTGGCTTCACCGCTGGTGAATAGTATCAGCCAGAACACATATTCTGCTGGTAAGATCTCTCAGCCTCCTGCTGGTGAAATCTTCCCAACTGGTGAACAGTAACCAGTCAATAGCTCTACTCCATGCTGATGAACAGTGTCAGCATGAGTCTTTGTCAGCCGCTTGCTGGTGAGACTTCTCTCAACTGGTAAGCACATCTCATGCTGGTGAACAGTAGCCAGCATGAGTCTTGATCAGCTGCGACTTACAACTCAAAACACCTAAACAGGACTTTACATTTGAGACTAGAGCTATTCTAGAGACAAACTGACGCTGGTTGGACTTAGGATTTGATCCACCAAAACACTTAAATACCAAATCTAAGATCTAAGCTATCAACTGGAGAAGGGAAACTTAGCCAGATTTCCCAACATACGTGCTCCGATGCCTCAGAGTGCTGGTTACCCTCCCAAGGATCCCTCCCTATCATGCTATCCTGTTCGACATGGCTGCCTGCGCCTTGCTGGTAGACCATATTGTGGAGGAGGATCCTTCTCGAGGCTTGTGGCTGACCCTTGCCGTCCCTCATGTTCCTATTGTCTCGGGCGATCTCGTCCCTGATTCTATGGACTGGCAAGTGGTGGAATTCACTGCACAAGTCCAGCCAGCTCCAGCCACAGTGCCAGTGGTGGAATCAGCTGAGGAGCCAGCTGAGGAAGTACAAGTAGAGGCATCAGCAGCTGCTGCAGTGCCAGCGGAGGAGCCAGCCCCGATGGAGATATCAGCTGCATCTGAACCAGCAGCGGCTCCTTCCGCAACTGATGTGCCTTCCTCTTCCCTTGCAGTTTCAGCACAGCCTATCTCCGAGGTCCATCCGCCTGCGCAACTGCTTGATCTCATTGATGCCAGGATGGACCAGCGCTTTTCCTCCTACCGAGCAGAGATGGCGCAACAAATGGAGACCTTCACCTCTGGGGTGAACTCCTTTTTGGTGCGGATCCAAGAGGGGGAAGATGCGCGAGCACGTGCCGAGGCTGAGAGGTTCCGTCTTGCTGAAGAGGAGAGGAGGATAGCTGCTGAGGAAAGGGAGAAGAGCAGACAAGACATGGCGGTTCTTACTGAGATCTTGAGGAACCTAGCTAATCGAAATCAATCTCCTGGATCTTCTTCTCAGCCATAGGTCCTGTGCTCTTCATTTTTTTTTGTGTAAGTAATTTTGTATCAGTCTAGACTAGTCAGTTTTTCTATCCTGTACTTGTAATTTCACATCATTAATGGATTGATTACTGACGGGTTGACGACAATTTCTCATTGTCCAACTAATGTCTACTGTTTTTTACTTACCAGCTGAACTTACACTTTCTGTGTAATCAGCACCAGCACTCCATTTGGTATCTTTTAATTCTAACCTGGCTCAGATTCTTATTTCATAATTTAATCGAGCAATATCTCTCCCAGTTTGAGGGAGAAGATCCTTAGGTTAGAGCTGATGTGAGGAAGTGGTTTCATGGGTTTAGATCTGATAGGTTTACTTGTAAAACCCAGAAATATTCTGTAACTTTCCTCATCAGCTGAGTGCTCGCTGGTTAGGCTTTGATCGCACCAAAAAGGGGGAAATTGTTGGGAAATCTGGCTAAGTTTCCTTTCCCTCAGTAGCACTCATAGAAATGTTGTGATTTTATTTGTCTAGATCATAGTTTTGGTGCATCAAATCCTAAGTCCAACCAGCGTCAGTTTGTCTCTAGAATAGCTCTAGTCTCAAATGTAAAGTCCTGTTTAGGTCTTTTGAGTTGTAAGTCGTAGCTGATCAAGACTCATGCTGGCTACTGTTCACCAGCATGAGATGTGCTTACCAGTTGAGAGAAGTCTCACCAGCAGACGACTGACAGACCCATGCTGACACTGTTCATCTACATGGAGTCAAGAGCTAATGACTGGCTACTGTTCACCAGTTGGAAGGATTTCACCAGCAGGAGGCTGACAAATCCTACCAGCAGAATATGTGTTCTGGCTGACACTATTCACCAGCGGTGAAGCCACCAGTCATGGGAGATTCCAAGAGTTAACATCCAGACAAATTGGTAGACTAAGATTGTGCAAGCGCTAAGTCACCAGCAGAGACTGCCAGCACAAGATCACCAGAATGATCTACCAGTCGGATGTTACCAGCAGAATTCAAGATTCACTCTCCCAGCATCGTAGAGACAAAAAGAAGATTCGTCTGAGGAATATACTGACAAAGTAAGACTTTAAGGAAGGATATCCTTAAAGTCTATTAGTTCAAGACACCAGTTGCGATTCCTCGTACTGACGAATAGAGCCGTTCTGACACAAAGAGGTCTGTGTCAGAAAAAGCGGACACAAGCATAGCGCTTTCCGGAAATTCCTACCTGCCGCCGTCAGAAGGACATGCGAGGACAGAGACTTTTCTGGATGTGTCCAAACGGCTAGAATATTTGAATGGGATCCCTCGGCTATAAATACCTGGGATCCATCAACATTCAATGTTCTTGGCCAACTCTTCACCTACCGAAAGACTGAAATTTATTACGCTCAAGCAAGTAAAAGCATACATCTTTCAAGGCCTCTCTAAAGGCTTTCCGTGTGTTGATTTATTCAAACACGAGACTTCAAGCTTCCAGCTTGTAAGTTACAGACCTCGCTTGGTGTTCTTTCTCTTTCTGAGGAAGAACATAGCAGCTCTAGAGCCAGCCAGCTCTTGAGTTATTACGGGCAGTTTGCCGTAGAGAATTTACGTTCTTGGGAGAACTCAACACCCAACCAGTCAGAGGAGGAGGTTGAAGTGACGTGCTCGCACTCCATCCATCTGACGAGAGCTGAAGAAGGACAAGGACCGGGAGCGGTTGATCGAGTGGACTGGTAGACGAGGCATCTACCAGCTGGAGATAGATCGTAGGACTCTTTGTACCTGATTGCTCTTATAGTGAATTTCCAGTGAGTCGACTGGAGAGTGGACGTAGATCAGTTGATCGAACCACTATAAAAATCCTTTTGTCTTTATCAGCTTTCTGCATTTTCATACTGATTTGAAACCCAGCACTCAAGTGCTGGTGTATATCTGAAAACTGATATAACTGTGCAAACAAGGCTAAGATATTCTAAGTCTTGAGCTACCAGCTGACCAGCCAGTCGCCAGTCAGCTGAGTACTCATAGTGCCAGTTGACTTACCAGCTGACAAGGTCCCAGTCAGCTGAGTAACCAGCAGAGTGCAAGAAACGAACTAACACATTTTCCGCTGCCAAGTTATACCCTGATAAACCGGGACCAACATGTTCTCTCTTAATCTGCTCGCCTCATCAGGATCTGTAAATCCCTGCTCTACAAAATCCCAAAGATCTTGAGATTTCAACAGAGTCTTCATAAGAATACTCCAGTATTCGTAGCCTTCTCCCTTGAAGACCGGTATGAGTGGTTGTGCGGAACTCATTCCGTTGGCAGCCATGCCGTGGCTCTTGATACCACAAATGTTGGGATCGAACAGAAAAAAAGTAGAACAAAACTAATAATATTGGTAGAAGGAATATAATGTTGATATTCAGAAAATGGAGATGCACACTTACTTCAACAACTAATGCCACTTTATAGGCTACAATCGTAGAGAAAATAAAGGAAACTAACAGAATCAGAAATCCTAGGAATAACTTAGAACATGCCATGAATAACAATAAATCCTAAAATTAAGGAACCAACTAACGTCTACTGATGATGTGATGCTGATGTGGAATTTTGGATCATTATCTTTATTCAACACTGGGATCCATGCTTCTTACGCAACATTCTAGCATGCTCCACAACGGCTTTTGCTATTGGGTGCTCACTGTTTACCTGAGGATGATCGATGTCATTCAAAGCTGATCTTGATTTGGATTACAAAATTAAATTTGAGCAGATATGAATTTTTCGATGATAAACAATCTTCAGCTTTCATTTATTAAACACATTCAACATCTACATGAAATTTAGCAAATAACAACCAAAGGTGAAAGAAGCAGTAGAAATAACCTCTGCAGCAATAGTCATGTCACAAAAATCTTCCTCAGAAACTGCTGAGAATAGCTTAAAGCTAACTACAACAGGTTTCCCAACTGTCAGTGTGCCGGTTTTGTCAAACACAACAGTCTTAACCTGCAAGATCAAAAATACAAACTCCTCTGAGAAACAATATAACAGTGGTTCTTATCACACTCCCTGAAACAAGATAACATGTATGAAAAAACATCCTTCTTATGACTTAAAAATGTGTCTTGCTGCCCCACTAGGTGTTTTTGGCTCAAGCAGCCCCTCTCGTGACTAAAGAATGTGTCTTTTGCCCCTTTGACGGATGGACAATTAACATTGGTAGTTTAATCTCTCTCTATCTCTCTTTCTCCAGCGTTTACGTCCAAACTTTGTTTGCATAAAATACCCCAATTTCCTCCTACCAAAATTCTTTGAGAAATTTCAGAATAGGTGAGGCAAACGAACTACAAAATCAATGGATCAATGGTCCTATCTTTTCCCCAAGTTCTCCTAGAGGTTCAATAATAGACCAAAAGAAAGGACCTCTGAAGATTTAAGAAACAACTGAGCCAAGAGGTGTTCTATCCAAACACATCATCCAATAAAAAATTCTTCAGAGAACCACAGTTGTGACTCATGGGAACCATAGGAAGCAGTGTTATACATTGAGGAGAGAGACAAAGGGCAATAAATGGTATCAATTTTTCTTCGGTCAAAGGGAAGCAAGTTACATTTCTAAGTTATGAGGGGCTGCATGAGCCAAAAGTTTTTTAGGGGCCAAATCAAGCCTCAAGAGAGTCCCGAGGGGGCAGATTGGCCTTTTGCACTAAAAGTGTTCAGGTGATAAAGGTAATATCAATATTTTTCTGCTTATCAATGAAGGAAAAAACTAAAGTCAAAACAACACTTTAAGAGGAGACTCCAGTATGTTAAAACTGACAAGAAAATGAAAGTGCACCATAAAAGGCATCCTTTTGGAGATACGATCTCCTAGAATGATGATCTTCAGCACAGTTTAAAAGGATCATGAAAGAGAACATATTTAGGTGGACTAAGTCATCCAAATGTTTTAAAAAAAAAACTTGCCTTATGCGCATTTTGAAGGGCATTCCCCCCTTTAATTAGCACACCAAGGAAAGCTCCCTTTCATGTGGCAACCATCACCGCTGTAGGAGTTGCTAATCCGAGGGCACAAGGGCAGGCTATCACCAACACTGAAATACCATACTCTAATGCAAACTCAAAGGTGTGTTAGTTATTAATCTTGAATCATTAGATGAATGAAGAGTCAAGTTCTTTGTATTTTGCATATTAATAGAATGGTCTCAATATCTAGATTCATAGAATGATATCTACATTCATAGAATAGAACTTAAGAGTCATGTATTACCTATGTATAAATAGGGTGCTTTTGTTTATGAAAAATTAATCCTTCAGCCTTACCTTCTCCTCTCTTGTGCCAACAATCTGGTATCAGAGCCAAGTAAAAAAAAATGATGAGTGGAGGAGTGTTCCCTTTCCAGTTCCCTAAACTCACCAAAGACAACTATGATAATTGGTGTATCCGAATGAAAGCCTTGCTAGGATCGCAAGATGCATGGGAGATTGTGGAGAAAGGTTATAAGCAACCTCAAAATGAAGAAGCCCTCCAGAAGGCAAAGAAAAGAGATCAGCAAGCACTAACATTGATTCACATGTGCTTAGATGAAGCCATGTTTGAGAAGATTGCAGAAGCCACAACTGCAAAACAAGCATGTGAGATTTTGAACAACTCATTTAAAGGAGTTGATAAGGTGCTAAAAGTTCTTCGTCAAACCTTAAGAGCTGGGTTTGAGTCTCTTAAGATGAATAGTTCAGAATCAATTTCTGATTATTTTTCCAGAGTGCTGGTTGTGGCAAATCAACTAAAGAGATATGGAGAAAATATAAGTGATGTTCAGGTAATGGAAAAGATCATGCGATCTATTGAACCAAAATTCAACTATGTTGTTGTGGCTATTGAGGAATCAAAAGATCTAGAAAGCATGACTATCGATCAACATGGGCTCTCTCCAAGCTCGTGAAGAACGGATGAATGAGAAAGAACCACAAGCTCAAGTTCTTCTCTCAAAGCTGTCATTAAAAGAAAAAGATAAAGAAAAATCACATGGATTTGAAGAATCACAGAGAGGAAGAGGCAGAGGAAGAAATCGAGGCCATAGAGGAAGAGGATATGGCAGAGGAAGAGGTAGATCTGATTCTCACAATTCAGATGAATCATATCAACAACATACCTCAACAAGAGGGCGCGCGGCAGAGGAAATTGGCAAAAAAAAAAATGGAACACGAAGGGCTGATGTGCAATGTTATAATTGTGAGAAATATGGTCATTTTGCATCTGAGTGCAAAAATTCAGATTAAAAAAATGAAAGAGCTTTCTGTAAAAAAGAAGATGAAGATGGAGATACAACATTTTTGCTCACCTGCAATGAAGAAAAATACCAAGAAGCTTGGTTTTTGGACACAAGTGCTAGCAACCACATGACAGGTAAAAAAGATTTATTTTCTTCTTTGGATGAATCTTTTAAAAAAAGTATATCTTTTGGAGATGAAAGAAAGGTGACCGTTGAAGGGATTGGTGATATCTTGATTCAAGCAAAAAATGGTTCTCATCAATTCATTTCTAAAGTATATTATGTCCCTGCCATCAAAGCAAATATCATGAGTTTGGGACAACTTCTGGAGAAAGGATATAACATTCGGTTAAAAGATGGGGAACTTGTGATAAGAGATACTAGAGAAAAGCTGATTGCAAGAGTAAAGATGTCAAAGAATCGGATGTTTTCTCTCAAACTTCAAGCTGATAGCGCGAAGTGTTTGAAAGAATCCACAACAGATTCTTCTTGGCTTTGGCATCAACGAATGGGTCACTTGAATTTTTCTAGTTTGATGCAAATGGGAAAGGAGAAAATGATGCATGGTTTGCCATACATAGATCATCCAAATCAAATTTGTGAAGGATGTATCTACGGAAAACATTTCAGAAATAATTTTCCAAGTAAATCAGACTCAAGAGCTTCAGAACCACTTCAACTAGTTCATGCAGATATTTGTGGACCTATAAATCCACCTTCTTTTGGTAAGAAAAAATACTTCCTGTTATTTATTGATGATTTTAGCCGCAAAACTTGGGTGTATTTTTTGAAGGAGAAATCTGAAGCATTTGAAACCTTTAAGATGTTCAAAGCATTGGTAGAAAAGCAAAGTGGTTATTCCTTGAAAGCCTTGAGAACAGATAGAGGTGGTGAGTTCACATCAAAAGAATTTAATGATTTATGTTAATCACATGGGATCCGAAGGTTCTTGACTGTTCCTAGATCACCACAACAAAATGGTATCGTGGAGCGGAAGAATAGAACTATTCTACACATTACAACGAGCATGCTGAAGAGCAAGAAGATGCCTAGAGAATTTTGGGCTGAAGCAGTGGCGTGTGCTGTGTATCTGTCCAACAGATGTCCTACCAAAAGCTTGATAAAGGCGACACCAAAAGAGGTATGGAATGAACGAAAACCAACTCTCTCACATTTAAGAATTTTTGGTTGCATAGCCTATGTTCATATTCCTGTTGAAGTCAGAATTAAGTTGGATGATAAAAGTGAGAAACTTGTCTTTGTGGGCTATGATGAGAAGTCTAAAGGCTATTGATGGTCCCTAAATATCAGAGTCGTCGTGTTTGAAAGCTTAACACGAAATGCAGCGGAATAGATTAAAGTCACTTGCACTTAGTATCTTTAACAGCAAAATGTTTTCTTAGCTCAAGTTGTTGTTTATGTTAGTTTACAGATATACACTAGCAACTCTGTTGCTAGGTTTTAAATCAACCTTCGAACAGTAAACTAATAAAACAGTAAGTAAAGCAGTAAATGAACACAAGATTTATAGTGGTTCGATCAAATAGATCTACGTCCACTCCTTAGCCGAAGCGCTAAGAATTTCACTAGAAAAGTATACAGAGTACAAGGAATCGCCTTTCCAGTTAAGTAGGCAGTGAGCTTTCGGCCTTGCTACTTGACAGCTATCCTCCGTGAATCTGAACTTCTCCGAACACAGCTCCGGGCAAGTCAAGGGCGCACCATCGTAAAACTTGTCCTTTGCTAATGAGGCATTTATAGTTTGCCTCGGAACTTAATAGGTCTGCGGCTAATGCCCGTGTGAGTCACAATCTTTCAAGAGTGACTGTTGGATTCTTTTCTGAAAGAAATGAATCCCAATGATTGAGATATCCTTGAATGCAATCAGGAATATCTTCAATGGAGTGTCAGTATTTCAAAGAACGACACCACAGGTTGTTGAGAGTCTTCTGATAGACTTTAAGATAACTCTCAACTGACTACTTTTAAGGATCACTTTGTCAAGGGAATCTTTTAGCTTGAGCGTTCGTGAGTAAAGTGATAAGAGCACTTGTAGATTTGTAAAAGCAGTTGTCTATCCAGTTCTTGAATTCTGCCTTTTATAGTTAGAGATTCAAAACTTTGAATCTCTATACCCGTTAGACACAACGGCTTCTTTCTCCAAGAATGGATTAAACTGGTAGAACGCCTTTCTGAGTGGAGATGTACTTCCCAGACTACTTAGGGAAAGTCTCGTCCCTTGTGCGTCCTTTTTTGTCAGAGTCGCAGCTCGGCTTCAACGTTGCTAAAGATATATTCCTTGAGATCCTTTGACTTGTATTATACGTGGTTCTTCATTGATTGCTGAAACGTCGAATGCTAATTCCTTAGCATTCTAGTAACTTTTTCAGCCAAATGCTAACGTTCTTGTTCGCCAACTTCTCTAGCAGTCTGTGAGTTTGACCTTCCGAGTCATCTTATCTTCTCTGCTAGGGATTCTTCATAGCACACTAGTCTATTACAACTCGATGTTTAACTTATACAAGACTTTTACAAGTTTCGTTAGACTCTCTAGATTTCAGCAAATGATCGACCAACTAGATAAGGTTTGATCCAACAAAACCTTTTACAAATAAGTCCTAAGGGAGATTTTAGGGATAATTCCCAACAATTTCCCCCTTTTTGGTGCGATCAAAGCTTACTATCATTTGCTGACCCGAGTGGAAGAATGTCTGTGTTTTACAATCTTATGCTAATCTATCACAGAGTTTTTCCAACTAGGTTCAAGCAATAGGAATGATTGTAGTAAGATTCCCCCTCAAAAGTTGCTGGGAAATATTTCTCGATTAAAAAGTTTTCGACACAGCAATATGCTAGATTTTCTAGCATTCATTAAAACGACAATCATTCATAAACATAATCATCATGTCCACATGCATATTTGTTAAATACACTAGGAGTGTAAATCAACTATAGCACACTAGTAAAATTCAGAAGTGGACAAAGAGATTTTGTCAAAATCTGATCCAATTTTATAAATGATTTAGCACTTTACAGTATAAATTGGATATAGAGCAATTAAGTTAAAAGAAATTGACCTTGTCGTTCATGAGTCGGGAGCTGGCTTTTCCTTTTCATTGTCTGCAGATTTAATCTTCTGAATATTCGCGAACTTCTCCATGGTGAACTTCATGAAGTTTTCAACAAGAGTTGCTCCTGCTTCTCTTTCAGCAGCCTCACGCTCCAGTTCTTTGGCCAGTTTCTCTTGTTCCATTGCCATTTTTTGCAATTGAGATTCATGTTCAATTTTCTGTAGCTCTAGCTTGGCTTCATGTTCCTTTCGTTGTAGCTCAAGTCTAGCTTCTAGTTCCTTTTGTTTGAGTTCTTCTTTGGCTTTTTCTTCTTTCCTTAGCCTTTCTTGTTCCCTTATTATTGCTTCCTGTTTCTCTTTCTTTCTTCTTTCGCGGTCAGCTTTTCTTCTTTCTTCCCCCTCTTTGATTGCAGCCAAAATGTTTGAACCATAGGCCACAACCGTTGCTTCTGCATGAGTCCTGGTGTCTCTATGTCTTGTCGAACAACTTCAAGACCTGCCCTGTTCTCAGAAACAGCTAACTTGTTTTCAGCAACCTCCGTTTGTACATGAGATACATTGCTCCGAATCTCATCCATTTCGCTTCTTAGATGGCTGGTTGCTACTTCTATTCTTTCATCAACGGCTGTTTGCAGATAAGAGTGGAAAGCCTCAGCTATCTCAGATGTGAATGTGAAAGGCATTGGTAGAGATGTTATGGGAGAGGCATTGAAGGATGTAGTCATGATGAGGTCTTGACTCGACGGAGGATTTGACGGTTGTTCATGACTAGTATTCGCAGCAAGATACTCTTGATAGCTTAATTCTTCAAGTAATATCCTATGAGCTGCCTCTACAACTCGTGTGATCTCATGAATAAGCTGAGCTTCATCTTTCTGAGCTTCCTCAATGATGTTCTGAATATCAATCTCAATGATGTTCTGGATATCAGTGTCCAGAATCTCGACTAACATCTTATTCGGATACTCGAGTCTCGGAGCAGCACGTTCAGTGGCTCTTGCCTTTCGTCGAGCTTCCTGACGGTCTTCTTGTTGAGATTTATATTCCAACTGTCGTTTCTCATAAGCAACAGCCGCTTTGGCTTGTCGCTTAGACAGTTCAATCCTGGCGTCAGAATATCCATCGGGGACAAATGTAGATTTGGGTAGTCCTGCATTCTGAGAGATAATGCGATGTTCTCTGATAGCATGAAGTCTACACATAACTTGTTGATCTGAGAACTGCTTCATCCCTGGAACTTGATCAATCCAATCAAAGCACCAACGTTCTTCATATCGCCAGAAATTTAAGCCTTTAGCTGCGATACAGAGTATCCTTTCTTCAAAGCAGAGTTGATGCATGATATAATCAAACTTCTTCCATCGACGGAACTCTTGTGCTAATAGACATCCTTCGGGTATTGACTCATCCAATACACTGTGGAATAGATCTGCTATGGCTCTCTCTGTTTCAGATTCAACGAACTGCTCTATTTCTTCAGCCATAGGTCCTAAATCAGAGTTGGGTGCATCCTCGGGATGTACCTTTGCACACCATTGACTAATCCTTCGGAGCCCATAGCGTCGTCCGGGTAGCCCATGGAGAGGTACCCCAAGAATTGCTTCTGATCCTGTGGTTTCTTTCCGTAAGGATTTTGCATTGTAAATTTCTTCAGCTTCTCCATCAGAATCGGATTCAGAAATACAAGAGGGTCCAGAATCGGGGCTGGAAGGATCATGTTGATCTGGTTGAATTGCTTCATCAATTGATTGCTCGAGAATTTCTGTCGGATGTTCGTCGAGAGCTGTCAACATGGTATTTCCATCTGGATTTCCGATTGTTGTACCAGTATTGATTTGAGATCCACCTTGATCTTCAATATCATGAATCTCACTGGATTCTCCACCATGTTTCTTGTGAGTCTTCTTCCGGTGGTAGTGAGTTTCATTGAAAGCTCCTGATGCTAGTCTTCTTGAGAATTCAGTATCTGATAGTTCTTCTTCATCAATATTGATCTGCTGAGCAGGCGGCGGACTGGGGATTGATTCTTCTGCTAATTCAGCCTTCCCTTTTCCTTTCTTCGCCACTTGTTCTGCTAGATACAGTGAATCATCAGTCGAATCCGCTGTAACATTTTTTATGACAGAATTTGCTGATTTTTCTGTCATTTCCTCATCTTCTCCAGGGGTTTGTCTCTCTCCAGCATCTGATGATTGATGCATATTGTCTTCTGACATGTGATCAACTATGCTATCTTCGACTTCTCTGCTGAGATTGATTTCTCTGCTAGCATTGGTTTCTGGATTAGCTTCCTTGTTAGCTTTCTTTTGTGATCGAAATTCTTCAGCAGCAGACTTGATACGTTCGAAGTTCCTATCTCTTCCTTTGAGTGTCAAGGTATGGATGAACTTCTGATATGCTCTCCTTTCAACGTCCTTTAGCGAAACTAAGTGTTTCCTCTTTGCTTTCCTGCTTTCCTTAGTTTACTCTTTCGTAGCTCTGAGAGACTTAGGAATGTATTCTGGGTCAGAAGTATCGTCCAGGTTGAGCTGGCTAGATGTCTGATCTTCTGTACTCTCTCTTTCGGTCAATCTAGCAGATTCGGCTTCTTCCTCTGCTTTCTCCTTAACTTCCTTATCAGTCAGAAGTTCCAATCGTCTTCTGGTCTTCTTCTTTGCTTTGGTTGCAGGAGGATTGTTAGCCACTCTTTTTGTTGGGTGATTTGGCAATGCTAATGCTCCAATAATGGGTTGAGACTGATCTGCTTCCTTTTCAGTCACAATGTCGTTAATCTGATCAGCTGGAAGATTTCCCAACTTCTCAATTTCCTCCAGATTTTTGAAGCACTGGTCGGTTTCTGCATTCTTCTTTAACATTGCTAATTCTTCTTCAGGTATCGGAATGGAATGTTGGAGAGTAGGTGCT
Organism: Plectranthus barbatus; assembly: GCA_026898455.1. Lineage (NCBI taxonomy): Eukaryota > Viridiplantae > Streptophyta > Magnoliopsida > Lamiales > Lamiaceae > Plectranthus > Plectranthus barbatus. The sequence continues at coordinate 113,208 of JAPKLW010001569.1, forward strand.
GCTAAGCTCTCTTCATCTGGTTCCTCTGGAGATGTAGGTTTAGCCTTATCTACATTAGACTTTCCTTTTAACTTCCGAGGATTTCTGATGTTGATTGGCTTTGGCTTGCGTCGTGTTAACGGAATGTAGTCGGTAGAAAGAAGTGCAACTCCTCGATCTACGCCTTTGTTGGTAAACAGAATCTCCAACAATTTACTGATTTTTAGTCCAAAGTTCACATTTGAGGAGAACGTCCCATCTACTTCCATGTGAGCGTTTTTCTTGGCATGTTCTGCCCAGCGTTCAAAGATGAACTCGGCCCAATTTCCTTTAACATTGTCATTGAGTGCCATCAACACGGCATATTTCTTAGCAGATAGCTCCGCGTATGATCCCGCATCACATTGGAGCATCTTGATTACAATTTCTGCAAGAAGTTTGTAATCCTCTGTTATGCTGTTAATTGAGGTGTTAGGCTTGAACGTTTGTTTCTTCTCTCCTTGTTTTTTCCAAAGGTTCCACCTTCTTTCCATTTCAGTGGTCTCAGTGATCTTATACTGAGAAATTTTAGCTCCATAGTTTCGAAGCCCAAAAGTGCGAGCAAGTAACTCAGCACTTACTTCTATGATATTTCCATAAACACAAGTTTTGAAGGATTTCTGATCATCACTCATAACAGCCCTAACATAGAATTCAGAAACCATATGCGGATGAAACTGATCAGGTTCAGCAGTGAGATACTTTACCAACAACTCAGAATCAAGAAGATCCAAAATCCATTTAGGAAATTGTTTGCTGGCAAGAGGCATGTACAGAATCCTGTCCTTCATAATCTGGACGACTCTTCTCCGTTCTGCCGAATGCGTCGATAGTTTCTTCTGTCTGGCCATGGTTACTAAAGTATAGTAAGGGATGGACTCATCAATGTCCTCCTTCTTCTCGATGCCAGTGAACTCAGGTGCATGCCGAACATGCAGAGGCGAGCAAGTAATCGAGGGATTTGTAAATGAGGCAGGTTGCAAATTGATTGTTTCTGGGTTTTCGGATGGTGATGATTCGAGATTTGGAGAGGTATTTGTGTTTTGGGGTAAGGCGATTGAAGAATCTTGATTTGAAGCCATGGAAGGGTAGGTTTTTCTGTGCGGTGAGAGGGTTTTTCGAGTTGGGCGAATTCTGAAGGAAGATGGAGGTTTCGAAATCTGAACAGTGTGTATATTGTTTCGGAGTACGAGGAGAAAATGAACGGGTAGGATTCAATTTTACTTTAATTTGAATCAACGGCTAGGGTTAAGAATCAGATCGTGGGAGTATCCACGACCTTTGATCTGTAAGCGTGGATGACGTGTCCCAATCTCATTCGATGCCGCCGTCTGAACGCATTAAATGCTTCTCCATCATGAGTAGTAATCGTCATACTTCAGATTAGAAATCTTCAGCAGCCGATTTGAATAAAAATGCGCAGATGATACTACATATAATATGCTATCATCCCAATAACCTTCGGCTGTGCTTTTTAGGCGTGATCATGAATCCATCTGATATGACCTCTTCATTAATGAATTATATCATCCCTCTGAGTGACTCTGCAGCTTCAACAGCGTACAGTAACCAAGATGTCTTCTTTAAATAGCATAGATAGACGATACATTTGTGTACGCCTTCTTGCAACTCTTACTCTTCCCTTCAAAAAAAATCTTTCAAGTGCGAAGTCATGGAGCAAGGTCTATCGCTCTTCGTTCCTCGTCACAGAATCCTCTGTGATGCTGGTCTGTATATGGAGTATGAAGAAGATTACCACATAGCAGAGTGGGTAATGTCCAGTCTGCAAGCGTGTGGGTTGTCTAGGTTCATCTCCTTGACTCCTCATGCGTTTCAGAGAGAACACCTGCAATCTCTCTTGGAACAGAGTCGGCCTATTGGAGACTCTATTGTGGGTGTCTTGAGAAACCAATTGGTGGATGGACTGTGGATACGTTTGCTTCAGAATTTGGCCTTCTGAGAGGCCCGAATTCTGTATTGGCTTATCGCAGTGATGAGATTGCGCCCGAATGGTCGTCCTGGATGAGGTGGAGACGATCTGCTAATCTGCATTTCTCTCCTACTCCTTCAGCATATGGACTCCTTCCTCGCTATCAAGTCCTCTTTGAGCTAGTTTGTGGAATGATAGTTGGAGTCAATCTAGACGATATGATTTTCTCGCGTGAGGTTTGGAAGGTAATGATGGCTATCGATGACCGGGCAGAGGTGGATTGGGCGTCTTTTATCTTCCAGAGGGTCCGCCAAAGTGTGCAGCAGTTCCCTCGTCTACACCTTCCTTACGGGATGCCCCTAAGTTGGTTGCTGGAACAGAGATTTACGGATCTCTCTGTAGGGCCTTCAAATCTTCGAGGGATAGATTTTTATCCCTTTGTACCTTTTTCTCCTTTTGATTAAATCTGCTGATGTAATTGCTTCTTGATGATATATATAGAACAATATATTTTTGCGATCATCCTTTTGATATATGCTCTGTTAATCGATTGTTTAATGATTGTGGTAATATCCTAGCAGCGTGAAGGTTGATAGCAGAATGTACTTTAATCAGCAGAGATGTTAAGTCTAGCATAAAGTCCACTTTAGCATAGACTGTAATTCAGTAGCAGATATCCTATTTGCTAGCATAGTCCGCAAGTTTCTATCAAAGACTTTGTCTTGAGCAGATTCCGCAAATCTAGCATAGATGTTAATTGCTAGCGGTACATTTTCTTTAGCAGTGCTCTGAATTCCTAGCAGAAAGTTGAGTTCATAGCAGATGTCTTCTCTTCAGCAACGTGTCCATCTTCAGCAAAGATTGTCTTTGATAATGGATGTCTTGATTCTAGCAGAGTTTCCATTTCTAGCAGAATTTGGGTTTGCTAGCAGATGCTTGTATTCTAGCAGAGTTTCATCCTTAGCTGATACGACGACCCTTGACTGCGATTTCCAAGACGTATTTTGACCATGCTGTCGTGTCGTCTTTCTATTCGATGGTCGACAGACTAGCAATAATGCTGGTAGGTTGAGTCTGATCAATTCAGACGAGATGAGTTAAGATTTTCCCTTTATAAATACCCTGTAGAGAGTATCAATGAAGATAGAACATCCTTTCTCAGAACTTCAAGAGTTTCAAGAACCAAGATGGATTCACCAGGTCAATCTCTAGAATTGCGCCGAAACCAGATTCTTCACGAGGCTGGTTTGAATTCTCTATACGATAATACTCCGAGGGTTGTAGAAATGATCATGTCGAGGTTAAATCGAAGTGGATTAACCCAATTTGTTACTACTACTCCAAGGCATTTTCAAGGCGACATGCTTCGAGAATTCATGGAGAGTTGTTCTTTGGAGGAAGATGGCATATATGGTTTCTTCCTTGGGAAACTCATCTATTGGTCACCGAAAGTCTTTTCTTGTCAATTCGGTCTTCCGAGAGGCCCTGGGTCGGTCTTCAATTGTCGTGTGACGGACATTGCCCCTGAGTGGTCGGCGTGGCAGAAATGGAGACGTTGTCCTTCGTCAGAATTCTCTTTGTCGGTCTCTGCGTACGATCTGCGCACTCCTTATTGGGTGCTCTACCGTGTGGCCAACAATATGCTGATGGGAGAGTGTATTGACGATACGTTCTTCTCGAAGGAGACTTGGCAACTCATGATGGCGATCGATGATGGAGCCGAAGTAGACTGGGCTAGTTATATCTACAACAGCGTTCGAGATTGCGTCGAGTATTATCCTGCCGTGCCTCTTCTCAACGGAATGCAACTTAGTTGGCTGCTAGAGCAAAGTTGTCCTCACTTAGCTGAAGGGCCAACTAATCTTGTGACTGAGGACTTCTTTCCGTTTAGACCTTCTTCCTTCTAGAATCTTGAATGTAGTGTTGTCTTCGAATCTCCCCTGTTTCTTGTAATATCATCTTGTTGATAAATAAAAGATGTATTGAATTTCCACACCTTTTGACGTCTCTGCTATGCTAGCATGCATGTCTCAACATCTGAAGTTGTGTCTGACGTAAATTATCTTTTTCCACGTATAATCTTAAGTGATATCACTTAAGACGGTAGATGTCTGTCTGGATCAAAAGATATGTGCAATCCTTTGATATCCTTTTTAAGCTTTCGTGGAATAGAGCGTCAGTAAATCCATGTAGAAGGATTTGCCGAATGTAGTTTTACCATAACAGGTGGCGCTTCCCCCTTTGTCGAGGCTCTTCGACTTCTGCTCTTCTGGATTTGAATTTATTCGATAAGACGTTTTGGATGAGTGTTCGCCCTTTGAATAGTGTCATGATCTGGCTATAAATAGCATCCCATTTAGCTTCCTAATCCTCATCTTTCACTTAGTCTTCTTGAGCTTCATCTTCTCCTTTCTTTAATAGCTCGTTGTCTTTCTCTGTTTGCTCCAAGGATGTATAACATAACAAGAGCTCCTAGTGATCTGACTATCACACGCAACCAGATTCTCCATGAATCAGGGTTGTATTTCGAATATGGCAGTAACTGCCGTGTTCCCAACTTTGTGATGGGGGCTCTTCATGAGAGTTCCCTAACTCAATTCATGACAACTATGCCGTCAAGGTTTTAGAAGGAGGCTCTTCAAACCTTTATCTTCAGAGGTAGGGCTGAGGATAATGCTATCTGGAGTTGCTATGACAATGAAGTAGTCTGCTGGACTCCGGATCTGTTTTCTCAGAAGTTCGGTCTTCCACGAGGTCCAGTACGGGTCATGGACGTGTTCCACCATCTTACAGCTCCAGAAGTCTGTTACTGGAATGAATGGAGGCAGTCTGCTGAATATGAGTTTTCACCTTCGCCTTCGTGTCTGCATCTGAAGGAGGAATATAGGGTCATCTTTGACATTGTGAGCAATGTCACCTTTGGTGTCCCTGCTGAGAACTATGTGATGAATCAGCGGATCTGGAGACCCATGATGGCCATTGATGCTGAAAGGAAGGATCTTGACTGGGCTGAGTTCTTCTTCGACGGAGTGTGGAGATGCATTGATCTTTTCCCTCAGATTCCTCTACCAACTGCATGCAGCTAAGTTGGTTGCTTGAGCAGTCCTTTCCGCATCTGGTCTCTGAAGGGCTTCCTTTGATGGGTTTTGATTACTATCCCTTGAGAGCTCATTTCCCAAACTGTGGTTGAGAAATGCTCTAAATTCTCCTTCTTTGTAGTCTTCATGAAAACTCGTAGTTAGTTTTTCAGCAGAAATGATGTATTTGATGATGTAGCAGTCCTTTTCTTGTATTTGTCATCTTTTGTAATCCAGAATTGATAATGAATATTCGCCTTTAAGAAATATTCTCATAGAGAGAATGAGAGCTTGGACTCATTCATCCTCTTCAGCATCAAATTTTCTTGAAATTCAAGTTCAAGTGTGATTGTTCAAACCATTTTGCTGGAAATGAGAACATTTAATTCTGAACTTGATAAACTCCAGATAAATGATGAAATGAAATAGTGTGAGTCTAATCATAGAGTCACTATTCCTGAAGAAGTTATTATGATTCTCAAGCCATGCACTGGATTAGACCTGAGGCTTCCTATCATCACAGCATTTTGAATTTCGAGGTGACGATTGAGTGTCCAACGTAGTGAATCATTACGTTACTGTTTTAAATGGATCAGATCGTCTTTAATACGGTGGTTGTCATTCGTCTATAAGTAAACGCTTCATACTCTCTTCACTTCATCTCTAACATCCTTTCCATAAATCTTTAGAACATGTCTTCTCCTTCTTCAAGCATGTCACACCACGAATCCCCTGCTTCGTCTTACTCTAATCCGAGTTCCCCAGATTCTCCCATGTATCACTTGACCATTAGCCGTAATCCAATCTTCTGTGAGGAGAACCTTCGTCGCTGCTATGTGAGTGATCCTAGGGTTCCAAACGTGGTGATGCAGAAATTGTTATCCTCTGGCATTGATAAATATGTTACGGTTATTCCACAGCATTTCCATCGAGAGGCGCTTCAGAAATTCTTCAGTCAAGCGCAAGTTGAGGGTGACGCCATCTTCGGTACTTTGAATGATCGTTTGGTGAAGTGGACCGTTGATTCCTTTGCTCGAGACTTCAACTTACCCAAAGTTGATAGTTCTATCTACGACTATCATTCTCGTGATGTGGCGCCGGAGTTCTCTTGTTGGAAGCGTTGGAAGAGAGGATATTGGGGCGAGTTCTCCACCACGGTGTCGCCACTAGAACTTCATCCGGAGTACGGTATGCTATACGACATCTGTAATGGCATGATGAACGGGATGTATGCAGACGAGGAGCTGTCTATCACCAAGATCGTTTGGCAAGCGATGATGGTGGTTGATGATGGATGGCTTCATGCTAATTGGGCGAAGCTTGTATTTGACCAAGTAAAGGATGTGGTCAACTGCTGGCCGAACGCTGGATTGTCAAATGGAATGCAGCTTAGTTGGCTGCTGGAGCAATCCTGCCCAGACCTTGCTGCTGGCCGCTCAACCCTTCGTCCATCCGACTTCTTCCCAAGAGATCCTCGTACTATGAGATGTCTGTAATTTGAAAACTGAAAGTACTCTGTTTTTTTTTTTAATGTATGCTCTCCTCCCTTCTCTGTTTTCCATGTATGAAGAGATTATCCTTTTATTGTCTATTTCTTCTGTGCACATATCATAGAAATTCATAAGTAATAATCAAGACTGTTAATATCTTCTGTGAGATAGCCATAAGTGCTCTGCTGAATAATGAGCATCTTCATACTTCGAATATTAAGTCTTCAAGAAATTCAGAAAGAATGAAAACCAAATTTCATTCATCCAAAGTCTCGTCTAATTCCATAAGACCCAATTTAATGCATAACTCCTTAAATCTTGATTCTGGAAGAGGCTTTGTAAAGATATCTGCAATTTGATCTTCAGTGCATATATATTGAACATCTATATCCTTCTTCTCCTGATGATCTCTGATGAAATGATGACGAATATCAATGTGTTTCGTTCTGGAGTGATGAACGGGATTCTCTGTGATACACATGGCACTGTTGTTATCACAATAGATTGGCACACATTCAGGAATAATTCCATAGTCCTGCAACTGTTGTTTTATCCAGATAATCTGTGAACAACAACTAGCAGTTGCCACATACTCTGCTTCGGTGGTCGAAGTGGCAACAGAATGCTGTTTCTTGCTAAACCAGCTTATAAGCTTGTGTCCCAGAAATTGACACGTTCCACTGGTGCTCTTCCGATCAATCTTGCATCCTCCGAAGTCTAAATCTGAGTATCCACTGAGAGAAAGGCTATCGGCTCTAGGATACCAGATTCCTAGTCCTTCTGTGCACTTCAAGTAGCGAACAATCCTCTTAGCAGTGTCGAAGTGTGACTTCTTAGGATTATCTTGATATCTTGCGCATAATCCAACAGCATAGGAAATATCAGGTCTGCTAGCAGTGAGGTACAGTAGTGACCCTATGATTCCTCGATACAGAGTAGGATTTATATCTTCTCCTTCCTTTTCAAGAGCAGCAATGCAGGTTGTGCTTATAGGAATTCGTAGGCTCTTAGTCTTTTCTGGACAATATTTTGCAATAAGATCACGAGTATACTTCTTCTGGTGGATGAAGATCCCCTCTCTGGACTGTTGAACTTGTAATCCAAGGAAATAAGACATCTTTCCCATCATGCTCATTTGAAAGTTGCTGGTCATGAGATCGGAGAATTTATCGCATAGATCTTGATTCTTCGACCCAAAAATTATATCGTCGACATATATTTGAACTAGCAGAATGCTATCTCCATCTTTGATGCGAAAGAGAGTTTGATCTATCCTCCCTTTCTGAAATCCATTGGATAGCAGGAACTTAGATAAGGTTCCATACCAGGCTCTTGGTGCTTGCTTCAGACCATACAGTGCCTTTTTGAGCCTGTAAACTTGATTGTCATGTTCAAATCCTGGAGGTTGTTCGACGTAGACTTCCTCCTTGAGTTCGCCATTCAGAAAAGCACTCTTCACATCCATTTGCATTACATCAAACTCATGATATGCAGCATATGCTAAGAATAGGCAGATTGCTTCCAGTCTTGCCACTGGAGCAAATGTCTCATCATAGTCAATGCCTTCGCATTGTCTATATCCTTTGGCTACGAGTCTTGCTTTATTTCTTACAACTGTTCCAGATTCATCCTTCTTGTTTTTGAATACCCATTTAGTGCCTATCACACTCTGATGCTCTGGTCGGTCTACTAATTCCCACACATTGTTTCGTGTGAATTCTGCAAGCTCCTCTTGCATAGCATTCACCCAGTCTGGATCTAGCAGAGCTTCTTCGACTTTCTTGGGTTCTTCACTGGAAATGTAGCAAGCTAACAATGCATTGGCATTTCCTTGCCTTGTTAGTAAAGGATCATTGATGTTCCCAAGAATTCCTTCTGGAGGATGAGCGCGTAACCACGTAGGCCTGATTTGAGTTTTAGCACTTGGTACTTCTTCTTGATCGTCATCTGCTGAAGTATTCCCTTCATCATTTGTCTGGTGCTCAGCATTGGGAATGTTGGCATTTCCTTCATCGTTTTCTGGACCTTCTACTGGTAATTCAGCAGTGGGTGCTTCAGCATTTAGATGCTCTGTAGCAGCTTGATCTGCCACAGCTTCCAAGGGGGCAGCAACTCCAGCATTGATTGTAACTTTATCAGCATCGGTCTTAGCATCACTCTCTAGATTTGGAGTTCCTTTGTCGTCTTCATCATTAATCACTTCTAGGATAGTTGTTTCGTTTATGATGTGTGTTGGTTTGGCCTCAGCATGATCATTAGCATCACTGGCCTGGTCAGCAGTTTGATCTCCTGCTGAGTGCGTCCTATTTTGATTGCAGTCATTCATAGACTTAGTCGGATCAATACTCATATTCTCGAAAGAATTTAGAAATGTATGATCATTGACATCATCAGTCTCATGTTTGCTAATCTTTTCTCCTTTACTTTCACTGCGCACTAAAGTAGACTCATCAAAAATAACATTGCATGTTATTTCCACAATGCCAGTAACCTTATTTAATACCCTGTAACCTTTATGAGTGGGGTGTCCATATCCAAGAAGTGCACCCTCGTCAGATTTAGGTGAGAAGGTATTAAGTTTATTTTTACCATTATTGTGAATATAACATGTGGAACCAAAAGCACGTAGATGAGTTATAGAAGGCTTACGACCATGATACACTTCATAGGGAGTCTTGTTGAATCTGCTTGTGACAGCACTCCTGTTCTGTGTGTAGCAGGCCGTCATGACTGCTTCACCCCAATACTTAGCAGGAAGTTTGGAGTCTGCTAACATTGATCGAACGGCCTCTTTCAGCATTCGATTCCTCCTTTCTGCTAGCCCATTCTGTTGCGGAGTCCTTGCTGTAGATTTTTCATGTGATATTCCAGCTTCAGCGCAAAAATCCATCAGCACTCCATTACAGAATTATGTTCCATTGTCGGATCGAATTCTCTTTACAATAACTTCTTTACTGTTTTGCTCCTTGAGAATCAACTCCGGAAGGATAAACTTAACTTCGTCCTTCATCTTCAGTAGGCGTACCCATGTGTACCTGGAGAAGTCATCAACCACCACTAGTGTATATAGACGTTTACTTACAGTGGGTGGCGTGACTGGGCCAAACAGATCCATATGAAGCAATTCCAGAATCCTTTGAGATGTCTCCTTTTCAGGGTTTGTCTTGAAGGATGATTTGGGTTGCTTTCCTTGTTGGCATGATTTGCATATTCCTTCTTTGCGGAAGGTGCTATTTGGTAGACCTACAACAAGCTTATGTTTTGCAAGATAGTTAATAGTCTTGAAATTTAAGTGATTGAACCTTTTATGCCATAGCCATGTTGTTTCCTCCTTATTGAGAGCTAGAAAACATGAATGTTGTAGGCCGCTTCGCCAATCGACAATATATAGTCCACCCTTGCGGATCCCTCGTAATTTTACTTCTCCTGAAATAGCATCAGCAAAGTACAACCAGTATTTTTGAAAGATACGATGTACCCATTTTCACATAGTTGACTTATGCTGAGTAAATTGTGCTTCAGATTGGAGACAAGTGCTACGTTGATGATCCTCAAGCCATTCACTTCGATGCAACCTCGTCCAATAACTTCTCCTTCACTGTTGTCTCCGAACTTGACTCTTGGACCGTTGAATAATCTTCTTATGTCTGAGAATAGTTCTTCATTTCCGGTCATATGAGCAGAGCAACCGCTGTCCAGGACCCATTCATTGGATATACATGTTTCCGTAGTTATGGAGTCCTGTTCCTGCAAGTAAATCAAACAAATTTAGGTACCCGTTTAGTGTCGGGTCCTGCAGGATTAGCATGAAGCATTGTTCCTTTCGGAATCCACATCTTAGTGATTTTCAAGACTTTTGTCTTAGTTTCACTATTCACCACTTTCTTGACCTTTGGCATAACATTTCTATTTCTAGATGAATGAGTGAATTTAGCCGTCCTTGCCCTTGAAGGATTGTGTGGAAAGGACTCAGGCTTAGCATAAGCATTTCTCCTATGTAGAGTATTCTGTGGGTAGCTGGGTCTCACAGCATTGTACTGTGTAGGCCTTCTCTGATGAAAATTAGGATGTACTATCCTTGCATTGAAATTGGAACGCTCAGTACTCCTGGAGTTGGTTGAGTAAGTTTTAGTGTGTGCTCTAGAGTTCCTCTGCTGATGTCTATCAAATACTTGCCTATTATTCATCTTTTGGATCTTCTGCTGAGGCTTAGAGTTGCGTTCAGCATTTGTCTTCAGGATCCTCTGCTGAGGTCCATTGGTTAAAGGCTTAGCATACTCTGTCCTCTGCTGAGATCTAGCAGATGAATTATTGGCTTTCTTTGATGCAGACCTCTGCTGAGCTTCAGTGAACATACTCTGCTGAGGTTTATTCTTTGTTCTAACAGACAAAGTTTCAGCAGACATTTCTCCTTAACCTTTTTCATTAGAGCTATACCCTGCAGTCACAAACGAAATTGGATTCTGTATAAAAGACTTATCATTGGATTTTGACATTCTTTTTGATGATTCACATCCAATTCCAGACTTATCAGAATGACGTCTTTGACTATTTACAAGGGCATTGAGGGCAGCCTTGCTGGATGCATACATACAGATACAGTCCTCTTTCGGTTTGTTCTTCAATGTTTGATTTTCCTTTTCTAATGTTTGAAATCTTTCTGACAACTGTGAGAAGTCTTCTTTTAATTTGAGGAGTTCTTCACTATCTAACCTTAGTCTCTCGACTTCCTCGGTTAAACTTGTAATGTGAAGTTTTAATGAAGCATTTTCTCCCACAATCTCATTTTTGATTTCATACATTTTTGCAAATTCTAATGATAGTTGCACTAGATAATCCTGTTTGGAATTGAAATATGATTCCTCCGATTTGTCTACAATTTGATTGCTAGATGAGTTAGTGGACAGTACCTCTGCTTCCTCAGCAGCTAGAGCTGATTCATTGGTTTCCTCAGCATCGTAGTCGGCATCAGCAAACTGATCTTCAGTGATGTTTGCCATTAGTACAAACAAGGCTTCTTCGCTATCATCTTCTTCTGATGAGCAATAGAACTCTTCTTCATCAGCAATCTCTGTCCTGGTTAGCAGTGCCTTGGTTACGGCTTTAGCAGCGCGTCTTTCAAATTGTTGCTTCAGGCGATCTCGTTCTTCTTTGCTGACCTTCGGACAATCATGCTTCAAGTGATCTGGAGAACCACACTCAAAGCAAGTTCTAATTTTTCGCTCTATAGAGCGGTTAGGAGTTGATGATGTAATCTCTTTTACTTCCTTTTCGGCCTTTGCTTCATTCAGCATCCGTTGCATTTTCTTCATTTGCTCTTCCAGTTCATTGATCTTCAGATCAATTGCTGGTGTACCTGCACGGGAAGTTCCTTCTTTCGAGGGTGATGCTGGAGTGGGTCTTTCTGGTTTATAGAAAGGTCTCTTTGTCTTGAATTTGTTGTAGTCCTTCTTAGCGAAGTATGCTAAATCCTCAGTGTTCCCAGCATAGTTTGAACCAGCTTGTGCTACAGCTGTTTCATTCTTCTTCGACTGATGTATAATAAATTCATGAGCTTTAAGTTGAGCAAATACCTCAGATGTAGTCATTTTGTTGAGGTCTTTCTCACTCAAGCTTGTTACTTTTGCGAACCAGTCATCTCTTGGATAGAGTTTTGAAATGATTTTATTGTTCATTTCTCCATTGTCATACTTCTTTCCAAGACTCCTTAGTTCTCCAATTATTGTGTTGAAGCGTTCCTCCATGGTTTGAATAGTTTCTCCTGCACGCATAGAAAAAGATTCGTACTTATCTACAGCTACCTGCAGTTTGTTGCGTCTCATTTGATCCGTTTCCTGAGAGGATTCGCACACGTAGTCCCACATTTCTTTAGCAGTTTCCATGTCAAGCGCCTTTTCTTTCATCAATTTTGGAAGAGAGTCAAGAATTAGTTTCTTTGCCACGGGCTCTAGTTGAGCCCTCTTCTTGTCTTCACTTGTATATTCATCAAATGGTTTAGGAACCATTTCGGGTCTTGGAGGTCTTGGTTCTCCTTCAGCAGCATCTTCAGCACGTCCTAGTCCTACAAAAGTGTTAGCTTTCATAATCTTAATAGGACCTCTTAACAGTATGTCATCCATCTCAGGGTGTATGCTCTGAAGTTGAATGAGAGCCATCTTCTTCCAAGACGAGAAGTTCTCTCTGTCATAGTCTCCAAGGGAATGGTTCATCATCTTGTATGTTCTTTGAGTGATTTCCTGTGCTGAACAAAAGAAATAAAAGTGCAAGGAAAAAGATAGATCTGGTCTTAAGCGACTCAGAAGCAGTCGGTTTTTCAACCTCCTGCTCTGATACCACTTGATGGTCCCTAAATATCAGAGTCGTCGTGTTTGAAAGCTTAACACGAAATGCAGCGGAATATATTAAAGTCACTTGCACTTAGTATCTTTAACAGCAAAATGTTTTCTTAGCTCAAGTTGTTGTTTATGTTAGTTTACAGATATACACTAGCAACTCTGTTGCTAGGTTTTAAATCAACCTTCGAACAGTAAACTAATAAAACAGTAAGTAAAGCAGTAAATGAACACAAGATTTATAGTGGTTCGATCAAATAGATCTACGTCCACTCCTTAGCCGAAGCGCTAAGAATTTCACTAGAAAAGTATACAGAGTACAAGGAATCGCCTTTCCAGTTAAGTAGGCAGTGAGCTTTCGGCCTGGCTACTTGACAGCTATCCTCCGTGAATCTGAACTTCTCCGAACACAGCTCCGGGCAAGTCAAGGGCGCACCTTCGTAAAACTTGTCCTTTGCTAATGAGGCTTTATAGTTTGCCTCGGAACTTAATAGGTCTGCGGCTAATGCCCGTGTGAGTCACAATCTTTCAAGAGTGACTGTTGGATTCTTTTCTGAAAGAAATGAATCCCAATGATTGAGATATCCTTGAATGCAATCAGGAATATCTTCAATGGAGTGTCAGTATTTCAAAGAACGACACCACAGGTTGTTGAGAGTCTTCTGATAGACTTTAAGATAACTCTCAACTGACTACTTTTAAGGATCACTTTGTCAAGGGAATCTTTTAGCTTGAGCGTTCGTGAGTAAAGTGATAAGAGCACTTGTAGATTTGTAAAAGCAGTTGTCTATCCAGTTCTTGAATTCTGCCTTTTATAGTTGGAGATTCAAAACTTTGAATCTCTATACCCGTTAGACACAACGACTTCTTTCTCCAAGAATGGATTAAACTGGTAGAACGCCTTTCTGAGTGGAGATGTACTTCCCAGACTACTTAGGGAAAGTCTCGTCCCTTGTGCGTCCTTTTTTGTCAGAGTCGCAGCTCGGCTTCAACGTTGCTAAAGATATATTCCTTGAGATCCTTTGACTTGTATTATACGTGGTTCTTCATTGATTGCTGAAACGTCGAATGCTAATTCCTTAGCATTCTAGTAACTTTTTCAGCCAAATGCTAACGTTCTTGTTCGCCAACTTCTCTAGCAGTCTGTGAGTTTGACCTTCCGAGTCATCTTATCTTCTCTGCTAGGGATTCTTCATAGCTCACTAGTCTATTACAACTCGATGTTTAACTTATACAGGACTTTTATAAGTTGCGTAAGACTCTCTAGATTTCAGCAAATGATCGACCAACTAGATAAGGTTTGATCCAACAAAACCTTTTACAAATAAGTCCTAAAGGAGATTTTAGGGATAATTCCCAACAGCAATAAACTTTGGAATCCAAGAACTGAAAAAGTTGTTATCAGCCGTGATGTAAAGTTTGATGAAGGTTATTCCTATAATTGGAATCAACATGAAGAGGATAACAATTTTCTTCCCTTCTCTGAAGAAATAGAAGCAGATGGAACTGAAACAACACAAGTAACACCACCTGCAACATTTTCAGAAACAAATTCAAGCTCTTTTGAAAGAGGCTCTACTTCAAACTCTGCTTCACCACCACCAAGGAAGATGAGAAGTATTTCTGACATTTATGAGGAAACTGAAAGATTGGAAAATTCCTCTCTTTATTGCCTTTTTGCAGGAGCTGAACCAATTTGTTTTGAAGAAGAATGCAAAGAAGAAAGGTGGAGAAATGCTATGGATGAAGAAATGAAAGCCATTCATAAAAACAAAATATGGGAATTGGCTACTCTTCCAAAAGACAAGCATGCCATAGGTGCTCGGTGGATTTACAAAATCAAGAAAAATGAGAGAGGTGAAGTAGAGAAGTTCAAAGCTCGCCTTGTCGCCAAAGGTTTCAGTCAACAACATGGAGTAGATTATGAAGAAGTGTTTGCTCCTGTTGCTCGACTAGAAACTATCAGATTGATCATGGCATTATCAGCTCAAAACAAATGGAGAATTTATCAAATGGATGTCAAGTCAGCTTTATTGAATGGCTACTTGAAAGAAGAAGTTTATTTGCAACAACCTCCTGGCTATGTTGTCAAAGGAGAAGAAGACAAAGTCCTGAAATTGAATAAGGCTTTGTATGGCCTTAAACAAGCACCAAGGGCTTGGTACAACCGCATTGATGAGTATTTCAGTCACAAAAAGTTCATCAAATGTCCACATGAATATGCACTTTATGTGAAGAAGAATGAGAATGGTGATAAATGACTGATATGGGTTTAATGTCTTTCTATCTTGGAATAGAAGTGAAGCAAACTGATGAAGGCATTTTTGTTTCTCAAAGCAATTATGCAAAGAAGATATTGAAGGAATTTAATATAGATAATTGTCAGTCGGTCACTACTCCCGTGGAATGTGGAGCCAAGTTGTCAAGATATGATGTTGCTGAAAAAATGAATCCTACATTGTACAGAAAGCTTGTTGGAAGCTTGAGGTTTCTAACTTGTTCCAGACCTGATATTCTCTACAGTGTTGGAGTTATCAATCGCTATATGGAGGAACCAACTGCTACTCATTTGAAGGCAACAAAAAGGATTTTGAGATATGTTAAAGGTACTTTGGATTACGGTTTATTTTATTCATCTTTTGAAAGTTGTCGTTTGATTGGGTACAGTGATAGTGATTGGGGAGGAGAAATTGACGATCAAAAGAGTACCACCGGTTTCTTGCTTTGTTTTGGAGATGCAGCTTTTACTTGGAGTTCTAAAAAGCAGCCAATCGTGACACTCTCCACTTGTGAAGTTGAATATGTGGCTGCTGCTGCATGTGTTTGTCATGCTATTTGACTGAGAAAAGTGTTGGAAATGATGCAGATGTCTCAAAATGAAGCTACTGACATTTTTGTTGATAACAAATCAGCCATAGCACTTGGAAAAAATCTTATATTTCATGATAGAAGCAAACACATCGATACAAGATTTTATTTTATAAGAGAGTGCATTGGAAAAAAGGAAGTGCAGCTGAAATATGTGAAGACTCAAGACCAAGTTGCTGATATCTTCACAAAGGCATTAAAATTTGAAGATTTCACAAGACTGAGAGCAAGACTTGGTTTAACCAAGATTCAAGCTTAAGGGGGAATGTTAGTTATTAATCTTGAATCATTAGATGATGAAGAGTCAAGTTCTTTGTATTTTGCATATTCATAGAATGGTCTCAATATCTAGATTCATAGAATGATATCTACATTCATAGAATGGAACTTAAGAGTCATGTATTACCTATGTATAAATAGGGTGCTTTTGTTAATGAAAAATTAATCCTTCAGCCTTACCTTCTCCTCTCTTGTGCCAACAAGGTGACCATAGAAGTGGGTATCCAGTTTCTAGGGTATAATCCAGCTTCTCCAAGAATAAACCTTCCCAACTCATATTGTTTTAGAAATATACATAGTCTTCAAGGACAGTACTCACAACGGGACAAAAAACTTGGCTATCTGATCAGCTAATTTTTGAACAGGTGTGTTAGCAAGTTGAGCAGCTTCAACCAGCTCAACAATTTGTGAAAGTGTTGTTTTTGAACCAACATGAGTGGCCTTAACACGTATATACCATTATCGTTAACTGTTCCTCCGATCACTTGTAGATAGAATCATAGAAGGATTTATGTGATAAGACAGTTTCAAAAAAATTTGTGAATTTCTGATTCATATTACCTTGTGACCATGTCTTTTAGAAACTGGGAGGGCCACACCAGTGATCATGCTTTCATTAACATGACAATTGAAAAACATATGTTAGGAGGCACATCCTTAGGTTTGATCCGGATATGATCAATGAATTGTTTGGATTGCCCTTTTATTGATATTGGAGCTTGCAACGTTGCAGATGACTGAAAAATGGTTGAAGTGATTACGGGTGGCAAGCTTAAAAGTGGACCACGAAAATGGCAACTACTACCTTAACATGGAAATATGTTGCCTTGTATGCCTTGTATAAGATAGCCTTGAACAACTGGCCTACAACTCCAAGTAAGAATGCTACAATTCTTACAAAGGATCAAGCTGAGTTTATATACCATGTAGGCAAAGGTCTCCCATTCAACTTTGATCAAATTGTTTTTGCTAATATCTGTCGTGCAGCTTCCAAATCAGACTCCAACATTCTTCCTTGTCCATGCTTTATCTATGCCCTACTCAAACACCACGGTCTTCCACAAAATAATATTTGTTAATGAAAACAATGAATTTTCAAGGCACACGTATAGATGGAAAGCCTATATATATAAGCTAACTTGTGAAATTTTGAATTGTGAATTTGGAGCTCAAATTTTAAAATTTGAATTTTATGTCAGTTTTAAGAAAGTTCTTTGCATGTTTTTAAGTTTTGGCAGACTTTTTGATGCTACAGGACCCGAAAGATCATACAATTCTAAATTTAGAACCTCAATATCAAGTCCTGGATTAAGAATTATTTCACCTTTTGAGTCCTAAATTGACAAATCATCTTTAATTCTCCTTCATTTTAGTATTTTAGGTAGATTATTCCATACCGTATATCTTAACAAATAGTAAGATGGACTACAGCCACAATCGAATATCGAAATTTTTTGGAGATGGTCTCTTTATTTGAAGAAAAAAATATATATATGACATCAAATTAAAAATTAATAATAATGTGAATTATAGGAAAGTCTCAGGTTAGACACCCCTAAATGGTTTAGGCGGATTCTATCCATTAACCCAACCCAAATCCATCTAATATATCCTAATTAGGGATTAATACACCCTATTTGGGATTGATGAACCCATTTGGGTATGGATAAAACCTGCCTAAATTGTTTAGGCATGCATAATGCAAGTTTTTGCAGTGAATTATACATATAATTAGCAATCCAACAATTTGGTTGTTCTTTTCATCACGTCTTTCACCCTTATTCACCAACCCCACTAATTAAAAAACAATAATAATACAAATGCAAATCTTTTTAAAATAATAATCATAAAACCCATCAATTAAAAGATACAAGGAATTTCAATTCGCTAATTCCATTTTATTTATTCACAGCACGCACAAATACAAGCAGGTCCTGACCTCGGAGCGCAAAAACCTGCAAGTCAATAATACATAATAAATTGATGTAACGATGCATCTCAATTTATATAAGCATGCATTGAGTTGACTAATCAAAACATTATTATAAACACAAGTTTTGAATGGGAAAAAACTAAATTCGTTACCTGAGGCTGAGGTGAGATCATAGCAGCGAGCTATAGTTGACGATAATGAAAGGCACATGCCGGACTTTGTCCAAATCTTCTCCTCCTCCACCTGATGCCAAAACCCGTCTCCCCGAACTCGGCACATCTGTAATCGTCAATTTTTTAAGAGTTGGAACGAACCTCAATCCATCTAGAGGCATCATCAAATCAGGACAATCATTGATTTCAATTTGAGAGAGAAGGGGCATGGCTCATTCCTCTACTCTTCAATCCCTCAACATTTGTAATTCCAATAGTCGAAGCTGCTTGAGGCGAGGAAAGCTGAATGCAGGACACCTCATGTCCTCCCCGACATAGGACACATGATGCTTTCCGAGTATATCCATTGGATCATTCTCAATCCTACATTCCCACAAAAAAAAGTGCACAATTGATTAGCTACTTACACAGCTTCCGCACTCCTCTAGTCGTCTCCCAATCTCAACAGTTATCGCCAAATAATCAAGATTAGGACAAGCCAACACTTTCTTCATATCCATCACCCTTGCTTCTTCTATTATTATTGTTGATGTAAATCTGCAACCCTGTGCGATCTCAATTGTACAATGTGGTGTTGACTGCACCACACTCTTAGATCAAATGAAGAAAACCAAGGTGATTCCCTTATTGGCTCAACTCATCCAGCTAGTCATCCTAATCAGCAGGGAAAGAAATGCTTGCCAACTCAGCATGGGCCGTGTAATACAACAAACCAAAAGAAAGAGAAAACTTGATTAGAGCATCTGTTGTCCATCGATTCCTTCCGTACATGATTAATCTTATCCCCTTGTTTTGGTGGCGTAAGGTTTCTGTAATAGGGACTATAAATAGTGTTGCTTCATCCTTTCTTTATCAATGAAAAGCAATAGAACATCACCATATATATCAATGGAGAAACTTATGTTTGACAGCTATTTTGTCTTTTTTATTTCAAAGTATGTTATGTCTTTTTCACATCTTTTCCATCACACACTGAGTTTATTAGAAACTGAGCTTCGGAGAAACTGACTTCCGCCAGTTTTTTTTGGCAATGCTGAGCACGTGGTTTTGGAGGTGAAAACTGAGCATGTGTCATGTGTTTTTTGCTCTGTGTTAGGGTTCTAGCGTAACATATTAAAGAAAAACATTGCAGGGAAAATTAAAGATTGCATTAAAATCAATAAATGTTTAACAAAAATCGCTTCGATACCATAACCAAACAATTTAGACATGCTATGGAACATGAATAAATTAGCATGCGTAAGCAAGAATAAATTATAGGGTGAGCAAGCATAAGCAAGAATGAATCATAGGATGAACAAGAGGTTACATGAACTAGCAATTGATCAATCAAGAATTCAAATGTTTAATATATATATATATATATATAATGAGATTTGAAGAAGTCTTGATCAAATATCCAAGTATCATAGTAATGTCATACATGCCAATCAAAAGATAATATCAAAAGCAACAAGGATTCATCTGTGGTTCAAACCGAACAAATTATACAAAACAAAGTTTCCATCTTCGATTCCACCTTCGATCCCCTTCTCATTACACCACCTCCACCTTCATCAACCGGTACCTACACGCAGGGAAACGCGCATAGGGGCTAAGTACACGAATGTACCCAGTGGTCACGGTGTACCAAAAACAAATACATACATATATCATGAAAACACCGCACACGCGTGCATAATACAAGGTTTTATTGAAATCATCATGTATATGCACAAAATATTTTTCCTCACTTGGAAGCTTCCACTTATTTAGGTACCACATAATCGTTTTCCCAACATTTCCAACATCACATGCTCATCAAGATTCACATAATCAAATAAGGTAAGATATGAGTGGCCACTCCTATCTACCCAGGAAGGTTCACCACCCTTACCTATCCAGTAGTTTTATTACTATCCGGGCTAATGCATTAGGCTTACAATACCACGAGGGTAGCTACTTCCCCGCTCCAGCACATCTCCAATTAATCATTCAACAACCACAAATTCATTCCACAACAATCATACGGTACCAAAATATTTTAGCGGTGTATCATGCTTTCTTTAAAAACAAAATCATTTATTTTTGGTTTTGGAAATCATTTTAAAAGGCAAACCAAAAGAAAAATAGGATAAAGTAGTGCCCACCTCAAATAGTTTGATGGGTTCAATTACTTACTCCCGCTAGTCGATGCTCCCTTCTCGGCAACTAAAGCACCTAATTAAAGTTTGGAATAAATTACTATAATGCCTTTAACTCAAATAATTATCTAATTTCTTTAATCAAATTAATTCAATTAATAACTCAATTACAAATTATGCAATTCAAAATTATTAATGAACGAGGTTATGAAATTTCATGTTCTATTTTATTAAACAAGAATTAATGACTTAGTTAAAATTATTAGACTAGTGAACAAGTTCAACCTAAATTACTATATCAATTATTAATTAATGAAAAAGGAATTAGTGATCTAATTAACAACTTATTATTAATCTAAAACATTTATTTTTAATTAACTAGGTGAATTAATTATGCATTTAGGCCTTAGAATATTTTAGTGAAATCTGAAAATTAACCAAATTATTCTAAGCCCAAAAATATGAGTTTTTGCCTAGTTAACTAGTCCATTTTCAAAATAACAACAAAAATAATCTAGACATCTAATGTGACTGATTTTAATTTTATAAGAACTAGATTTTAACGTGCACGTGCTCGAAGTGACGGTTTGTTAAAACGAATTTTCATTTGAAAATGGTGATGTCTAACATTATGCAATTCCTAATTACTTTCAGCAGTTTACAGATTTTGACAATCAACTTCACGAATTTTTAATAATTAATCTACTAGGTGAAATGACATGATTTTCATATATATTACTAATTGATGAGTCTAGAATGCATATTATAAAAATTAGAATTTTCAAAGATTCAAAACATGTTTTCAAGGTCCTGCAAATTAGACTGCCAAAACTGCAACACAATATTCAAATGCTTCAAACTCGAGTTTCACAACTCCGATCTTGCGATTCCAAATCCTATAGATTTATAACTCTATCTAGTTTATACAATATAAAAATCAATTCAATCCAATCATCAGAGAAGCGGCCGTGCTCATTTTAAGTCTTTGTTCAAAACGGAGCATTTTCAAAAAATTCACCAACACTTAATTTCTCAACATATATGTCATTAACTCATCCCCAAGGTTCACATATATCCATTTCAGCTTCAACCATGTTCGAAAATCATATCTAAACATGAAAGATAAAAATTCCTAGACTTGATTAACATGCAACTCATCACATAGGTTCTATACTCATCAAAATTCCTAGACCTAGTTATGCTAATCTCAACCAT
Source organism: Plectranthus barbatus (assembly GCA_026898455.1). Taxonomy (NCBI): domain Eukaryota; kingdom Viridiplantae; phylum Streptophyta; class Magnoliopsida; order Lamiales; family Lamiaceae; genus Plectranthus; species Plectranthus barbatus. The sequence continues at coordinate 134,646 of JAPKLW010001569.1, forward strand.
CAACCTTAAAATTTTATTTGTGACTTCTTGATCCTACATGCAATTATATATTCATAACAAGGAAGTCATACAGAGTGTAGAAATCATCTACTTGGATGGAGGAATTTTCAGCAATAGGTCTTTCAAGTTTTTGAAATGTTCTTGACGTTGCCTAGCTTCAATCTTTACGTATTCGTGCTCCTCTCTTTGTGCTGATCACGATTCTCCGACTTGAAGCTTGATTCCACTTCGTGCTTGAGTCCAATGTTCTCCGATCGTAAAGTTATTCACGTCATTGCGTAGAGGAGGTTGAGGGGGTAAGCTTTTTGTAAAAATGGTCGTTCATTAAGTGGGGGAAGGGTAGGATATTTATGGTTGAAGGGGTTGTTTCAATGGTGGTTTCAATGGAGTAGAGAGAGAGAAGGGTGCAGGGAGTTTTGGGGAAGAAGGGGTGTTTAGAGAGTGAAAAGATTTTCGGAAAATAAAATAAAAGGGATTTTCACTCAAACGGGGTGGAAATGAATTTCAAGAAGTAAAATAAAATAAAATCTTGTGTAATTAGAGAGAGAGTGTCGATTTTTGTTGGAGGAGAAATAAGGTGGAGTGTAAAACTATTTTTGCATGATTGATGGGATTTTGTAATAATCACACTTCCACTTTCTATATTTGCCCTAAAATGATTCAAATTCCCTTTGCAATCAATTTCTTCTAGGATGCCCTTGTGAGTAATTTGGCCTTTTAGGTGCTAGAGTAATTATATCTCTATACCTTTTATTGAAATAAAATAACCCATGATCTCTAATTAAATTATTTCACTATGGTTTTGAATCCGATAATTAAATTAATAATACGATGATTTTTCATTCTTCGAACTCTTGTTTTGGAATTTTGAATCGACTCAATCGGACGTCGTATGAATATTTGAGCATAAAATACTAATATGGGTCTTCCCATATTTGATTATATTCCTCTCATTAAAATAGAAATATTATATCTAATAAAATTAATAAGTTCGAAATTAATTATTCTAACAACTCGATCATACGTTCATCGGCTCGCAATTAAAATCGATCATTGTATCCTATATATATATATATATATATATATATATATATATATGTGTGTGTGTGTGTGTGTGTGTGTGTGTGTGTGTCGAAAATGGAATTAAATTCCGGAATTTGCCTTCGAAGTAATATCGATATAATATAATTCGCAGATAATAATGTAAATATCCTCCGGACTATATTTCTCGTATCCATAATTATTTTGGTAATTATAAATTTAAATATGAAAATATAGATGGGCTTGCTAAATTAATTAGTTGGGCTATTTTATTTATTCTCATGTGGGCTTCTTATTTATTTGGCCCAACACACTTTAATTAAATAAAATCCTCTTAGCCCAATTCTCTAATTAAATAAAATGCTGGGCTTAAATAATTAATTTGGCCCAATTACGTTGTTGAGACGAAAAATAATTATCACTGAGTCGAATAAATTATTCTAATCGTCATACGTGATTTAATTATATCAAATTTCTCTATTCGCTCTCGCGGCTATAAATCGAATGTCGTAGAGAAGTCGCTTGATAATATTAATAATACTTATGGTTGTAGCGACACTTACTTCGAATTTTATTTAATGGAGAGGGTGGAAAACACAGGGCATTACATCCTACCTGCCTTATAAAAATTTTCGTCCTCGAAAATTGAAAGTTTACGGAAATAGTTTGGGGTACTTTTCTTTCATTTTCTCTTTGAGTTCCCACGTAGCTTCTTCAACATTGTGATGCTTCCTCAGTACTTTCGCTATGATATACTCTTCGTGCAGAGCTCTTGAATTTTTCTATCGAAAATTGCTACAGGCATCTCATAGTAGTGGAGGTCCAGTTGCACCTTCACCTCATGGTGGTGGATAATATGTCTAGGATCGTAGACATACTTGAGGAGTTGAGATACGTGAAACACGTTGTGAATGTCGCCCATATTTGGTGGCAGGGCCAATCAGTAAGCTACTGGGCCAACTTCTTCAAGAATCTCGAATGGTCCTATAAATCTCGGCTTTAATTTCCCGTGCATTAGAAAATGGTTCACTCCTTTTGAGGGTGATATCTTCAAGAAGACTTTATCCCCTTTTTCAAATCTCAAATCACTGCGGTGGGTGTCGGCATACAACTTTTGTCGGTCTTGTGCTTCTTTGATTCTACAATCATCTATCTCCGCCTCGCCCCCACGTTGCATGAACACCACGATCAGCACTGCCGTAATGAGAACTGGCTTCATCATTCCGGTCATTGGTTTCAGGATTTGGTGGGAGATGATATTAAAGTTTGTATTGTAGTTTGCTTCTTTTGTAATAATGCGGGTTTATTGCCATGTTTATAGTTGGCCCATTTTGGGGGTTTGTTTTGTTATGAAATAATATTTGATGTGTGATTTTGTATATTTTAGTTTGTTGATGTGTGTTTGTAACGCTCTAGTTTTTATGGAATAGATAATACAGTAAAAAAGAAAACTTAACTTTTATTGATAAAAACAACTTGCAAAATAAACAGAATTATTTTAAAAATAAAATAAATGAAAATAAACTTTAAGTAAATTCTTTCGCCATCATCAACTCTGCACTACATCACCCGATAATTTTAATTTTAGAAATGTAATAACTTAATAGTGATCATATTCATTCAAGGTATATAATTATACAAATATAATATGTAACTCGTGGTTAAATGATGACATATATCATTCGCCGACACATAGATTTTCACTTGGAACTTAACTTGGAAATTATGCAAATTAGCTAGTTCTTCAGGCCACCTAAATAATAATAATAATAATAACAATAATAATAATATTATTATTATGTTATCATAAAGTTATTGAATCCTATATGTAATAATTAAAAAACTAGAACCATATTTGAGCATAGCACGAAAATATATATTTAAAACTTTAATACAAATGAGTTCTTTTTTAATATTTTTTATTAAAATAAATTTATTATTATATCAATTTAACATATATTAGAAAAGTATTTAAATATTTTAATATATATATATATATATATATATATATATGTTAATGTAAGAAATGAGAATAAATCCCAGCCTTTGATTTCACAAGATCTGCGGTCATGCTTTAAGGGTATTTAAGGGTATCATTGTCATTTAACCTGATGGTATCTCCCTCAAATCATTTCCATTTTTATTTTATCCTCCGCGAACTTCATTATTACATATTTGGATCTGTAATTCCTTTTCTTTTTTATTTTTCACAAGATTTTGATTGTCTTGTTGAGTCATCCAATACTCTAAAATTAAATTAAATTTTATTATTATTTAATTGAATTTTTTAATTTAATGAAGTTTTAAATAGATAAAATAAACTTAACATATTCTTCTGAAAAATTAATTTTATTTTTATTTAATTCAATTTTTCTCATTTAATAAAGTATAGAGGAGATAAAATTAAGAGAAATGTTTCTAAAAATTTGATTTTTTTCTTTTAATGATGTATATAGGAGATAAAATAAAGAGAACTGAAATACTTTTTCCGAAAAATTGAATTTATTTTTATTTAATTTAATTTTTTCCATTTAATGACTTATAGAGGAGATAAAATGAAGATAACTGTTTCTAAAAATTTGATTTTTTTCATTTAATGATGTATATAGAAAATAAAATGAAGAGTATTGAAATCATTTATTTCCGAAAAATTGATTTTATTTTTATTTAATTTATTTTATAATGAGCTGCAATTGAGATAAAATGAAGAATGACTAAAATATAATGAAGAACTGCTAAAATAAAATGCATGTCACATATAATTTCAAAATTCACATCGAATTTATTTTATAATGAATCAAAATTGAGATAAAATGAAGTTTAACTAAGATATAATGAAGAACTGCTAAGATAAAATGCATGTCACGTGTAACATCAAAATTCGAATCGAATTTATTTTATAATGATTCGCAATCGAGATAAAATGAAGTATAAGTAAGATAAAATGAAGTATATAATACATAAAATGAACAAAACACAACTCTTGTGCCCTGTACGTTCGTAATGACTATGTTGCCCTTAAATGAAGTAAAATGAGAATATTATGCCGCATTTTTTGTTAAAGCTCTTATGTAATCTGGATCGTTGATGTTGGCAAATCTATGGACGAGATTTATTCTCATTTCTCGTTATAAGGGCTATTCTCACCAGATCAGCCCCATATATATATATATATATATATATATATATATATAGTAATCATATGTGAACCACCTCCTAGAAGTGATATGAGAACTAATTCTATCCTTTAATTATTAAATATGGACGCTCCAGATTTGGTGGTGTATATAATTAGTTATTTATTTTATTAATTAATTAGGGTATTTTGGGTATTAAAGTTTAACATGATTTTCATTCCATAACAGTTTCCCTTGATTTTCTCCATGCATATTTTATCAAATCTTTTTATTCCTTGTTAAAATATTTTCCAGTATTTGTTTCGTTTTTTTTTCATATCAATCATTTTTAATTTAGTATGAGTATATACGATTTTTTTATTTTGAAAAGTTGGTTTTTTTTTATTTTCGCAATAAGTCACGTTTTTTTATTTTCTCTTCGTATTATTAGTTTGCAGTTTGTTCTTCATGACGTGATAGTAACAATTTCTCTTCTTTTTTTTGTGTTATTAACATATTTCTTTCGATGTCTTCTGCACTTGACTCAATGGATAAATACGATGATGGTAAGTTTCGAATTTTTTTAAGGCACTTTTTTTTTGTATTTAACGGGAGTTAGAGATGAAGTATTCAATCATTGTGATTTCTTTTTTGACGTTTCCGAGGTAGGTTTCATATAATTTCGAGCCAATGCTATTATTTAATGTTCGTTTGCAAGGTTTTTTTTTATGCATGGTATTTCGTGTTAAATTATAGTACAAAATATACAATAGTGTCGCCTGTAAATGTGCTATAATATAGTATGTTTATTGCATATATTACTGCGGTAACTGTTATATACGCTTTTTTGGTGATTCCATTTTACTTATATTGATTAATGCACGTATTGTTTCGAAATATGCATAAAATAGTATGTAATACTACAAATATAGATAAATTAAATTGCAAAATAAGTAATATTTTTTAAATACTCTTTTTGTTAAATTTTTTTTTATGGTGCAGTTGTTATTATTCCCGTATGTGATGAGTCTTTGAAACCGCATAAGTGCAAAGCTTTTCGGAGTTTGGATGAAGGTATTAATTTTTATAGAGATTATCAGCATTAATATTGATATAATGATAACAAAAACCATATATTAAAGAGTTCAAAAAACCAAAAATAATTCTGTCAAGCAATTCATACGCCTAAAAGTTGTGAAGCTGTTAACATGAAAAACAGAAGTATCAATTCTAATTAAGCATTTAACGGTTAATTTTGTTCAAATAGGCATCCATGTCGAACTCCTTAGCCTTGCAGTTCTTTCTGAAAAACCTTCCAGCTGCCTCACAAATTTGCTCGCCTTTCTTGTTGCAGTCAGCACCGAGGAGTTTGCGGCAAATGATCATCCTTTTCTGCTTCAAATCATTCTTGATTGCATTATTTAGATCACAATCCCATTCATCTCCCTTTTAAATATGTAATAAAACAATACATTATCTGCAAAACTATGTATATAATTATACACTTCCTTTATCATTTACATCATTCACAATAACACGTGTATATGCTCAAAATATACAAGAAAGTTGCACTTAATTATTATTTGTTTTGTTTTCTAGGAAGGCATGAAAATTCAAATGAAAACTTATTTTTGACATACAATGTTATTTTATTAATGTACAGGAAAAGTACACATATATTTGCATATATATGTATCTAATATTGCAGATATTTACGTATTTCTCCTATCATGAATTGCAATATACATATGCATATAATAGATAATATAGTTGCAAGAAAAGCTATACACTCTCTGCAAATATTCGAAAATAATTATGTAGTTCTATTCCAGTACTCAACTCTGAAAATGATATATATTGATGAACAAAAAGTACACCATAGTTGCAATAAATTGTTCACAGATTTTATTTATTAAAAGAAATCATATTGTACAGGATATGACAAATTTCTCCCACATACGAATTGTATATTTATTCAGCAAATGACAATATATTCTTGCATGTATAGGTCTACATTTATGCAGTTTCTCTAATGTTTTTCGTATAATCAAATAACCAGTTCAAATGCTCATCATACACAATAAAGATGCTTAAAAAGTATATAATATTGGCAACAATGTGTATATAACAGTTTATATTATTCAAAGTGCTACAAATTGATGCAAAAAAAAAAAAATACCAAAAAAATGCACACAATGATTATTAGTTTTTTTCTATGCAAAGGAAATAAAATGTACTGGAAAACTCAAATTACATCCAGTTTCAGAAAGTTTACTAATCAAGCAAAAAGTCCACATATTTTAAGCATGTATATGTCTCTAATTATGCAATTTGATTCACTGTATATGCTTTTTTAAATATAAATTACACAGTGCAATGTTTCAAATATGTATTTCGCGCGCTTATAGCATATCTGTTCTCGTAAGATTATACCCCAATATGATAAGATTTACAACCCCAAAAAAAAAAATTGAAACCTAGAATAGCAATGAAAATACATTTTGTGACTTTTTTTTACCTGTTTCACTTCGAATTGGCGTACAGATCGTCACTCATCCGACAATCTTTCAAATTCTCAGTCAGTTCCCCAGATGAATTGAACCTTCAAAATTATGGGTTTTTCCCACAATAAACAAAAAAATGTTAAATATGTGCCCATGTCGTTTACATAGTTTAATTCCTAAACTAGTTCAACGAAAATATGGATCTTGAAAAAAAATTATTCAAGTCAACGAATCGTCAAAAAAAAAAAAACCTAAACAGCAAATTCGCAACTAATCAGCATTTTAAGTACTAAATAACTTGATAAATCACGTACCCAACTCTTTTCCGGCAGAGATTTGCAGTCTGTCGGCCACCAAAACTCCGCGTCCAGTCCGATTGCCTGAAAATCGATATGCTTTTTGTGCGAATTTTTTTCGCCTTTTTCCAGAGGAACACGATGCAACGATTTAGATTTTACCGCAGTAAATGCGGTTGGTGAAATATATTTGCTAGAAATTAAGTTGATTTGATTTTCAATAAACCTTCCATATTTTGACAGTTAATGGCCGATAATTAAGGAGAATGAATCGTGGGTAAGTTATGCGGTTATGCAATTTTACCCATTTATCCTTTTATGCAACTTTTAAACTCTATTTTTGCAGCGAATTTAAAACATGTTAATATTCAATCTGATCCGTTTAATCTTAAAATTAAAGGCTAGGATTATGTCTTATATCACTTCTAAGAGGGGGTTTCCACCCTAGTGCACCCCTATATATATATATATATATATATATAAACTACTGAATAAGCAAAAATATTTTTTGGACTAAAAGATGAAATATACTAGATTGCATCGATAAAATAAGTTAATATATAAACTCGTTGTATGTTAATTCCTTGATTTTGACATATTTTGACATAGAGTAGTGATCATATAATAAATGAGTTTCTCATGCTAAATGAGAATAAATCTGGGTTGTTTATTTATATAGATCGACGCTTCAGATTTAAACTACTCCTTCATTAATTCACGCATCATTATGGAAATAAGGGTAAGGTGGTAATTGCTGTTTTAATTTTGGTAACCGTCTCCTCTATTTTAGATCTAAATACTCTCTCTCCTAATTTTCTCTTTCCTCCCATTATAATCAAACGATTATATCTTTCTCGATTCAAATCTATTTTTTACGAATCATATATCAAATTAAACGTATTTTTACGACGATTCATATGATATCCATATTGGATATGTTAAATTTAAATAGAAGATTCGCACGAAAATCATGATTTTATATTCAGCTGGTATATGTTCTTCATTATATTTACGTTCAGGATAAAAAATGCATAAATTGCGCATAAAAAATGTTCCAAAATGTCTGCATTTTTTGCATCAAATGATGCATTATTAACTTGAATAAGATGCATTTTTATTCTAAAGCATATGCATTTTTGTATTCATATTGAGTGCATTTTTTACATTGATACGTTCACGATAAAAAAATGCATCAATTACGCATAAAAAATGTTCCCAAATATTTGCATTTTTTGCATCAAATGATGCATTATTAACTTGAATAAGATGCATTTTTATTCTAAAGCATATGCATTTTTGTATTCATATTAAGTGCATTTTTTGCATTGATTATATGCTGCGGTTTTATAACTAAAATGTTGCATTTTTTACATTGAACGTATGCATATTATATTTTATGAAATGCACGAAATGAAATTATTGAATATACATTTTTTACATTTTTGCCCTTTTATGCATTGCGTATGTGCAAAAAATGCACCGAAAATTGGACGGGATTTATTTAACCTGAGCCGTAGATTGAAATATTTAATGGCTCAGATTTTTTCTCATTTAGCATGGGAAATCCTATTATCACCTAATCACTACCCTTTTGACATAATTATAATTTTAATTCTTCTTAGCTTATCTATATTTAAATCGTATATATTTTCTCCTGTGTAAAGAATCACTAAATTTCCATAATGTCTAAAATACATGTTTTTAATGTAAGCGTATAAACCCTAAATTTTGTAATTTTTAGTACATAAACTTGTGTGCTAAAAAATCATAATTTTTTGTGAAAACTTAAAATATGGGTGAATGGCACAACAGAATGAATAAAAACTTTGATAATTGGAAATGTGATTGCCCCACAACCAATGAACTGATAATTAAAAAATAAAATCATGAATTTATTTGATATTCTTTATTTAGTTTGGGCCCATTTTTTCAAAAACTTGGGGAAGTAAATATACGAAAACTCTTTTAGTATGATATACTCCATCAGTCCCATTTTAATAGTGTTGTTTCCCATTTTTGTTTGTCCCATTATAATAGTCTCATTTCTAAAAAAAGTAACTTTTTCACACTCAATAATAAAATATTATTTCCACTCAACTTATTCTACACTCACATGCCTTGGTTATTGTGCCAAAAGCAAACGAGACTATTAATCTGGGACGGAGGGAGTATAAAATATAGATTTATTTGTTATTTAAATGTATAAGTTAACTCCATGCAACATTGAGAAAATAAGGATTTATTTTCTGAATTTATATTATGATATTTGATTTTGATATTGATTTTCATGTGCAATATATTAAATGTGGTAGGTTTTTTTTTTCTTCTTTTTCCTTTTCCTTTTACAATTAATCTTCACAAATAATCATTGTAAGAAATAACTGTAAGTAAAGCATATATATAAAGTACACTAAAAATGACGATTATTTCCTTTCACTTTATTATGCCAACAACAAATATTCTTTTATTTTAGAAATAAAGTCTCCCCTCATTATTTAAGCCAAAAGATTTCTTTATGTTAAAGTAGTCTTATAATTCGAGGAAGTTGTTCGAGTGGGTCCAAGACGTTGATTTGAGTAGTGGCGGATCCGGGATTTTTTCTTGGGCGGCTCTATTATACTTTAACGTAAAAAATTCACACTATACAACAAAAAAATTAATAAAAGTAAATCATGTTAATGATAAAAATATAACACCCCGCATTTTCAGTGTCATATTCTCTACGCTAAATAATTGTTTTAATATGTGTAACAAAGAATTAAAGTGTGAATAATATTAATTAGCCTAATTATTAGAACTATGTTTAGCCACCTTATTATTATAGCATGGGCTAGATAAATTGATGTAGCATAATTATTCGAGAATAATTACGAGGTAAATTCCGGAATTTATTTCCTTAATTTTCTCTATTTATTTCGGCCACCTCTAGACATAATAGGAGGAATATTACATGTTAAATTTTCATTTAGATATTAATAGTATATATATCTGAGCCTTATTCCGAAGCAAATTTCCGGAAAATATTTCTTATTCCTCCCTAGAATTTTCGGACTAATTATTTAAGATAGAGAATTATGAATTCCAACCTTATATTATATTGTGGAGAAATTATTCAAGCATTTAATTAGGATTTATAAAAAAAATCAATTATTTGATTGGAGGAAATATTTACCATCATGGGTCTTCTAGAGGAACAATGGTGTCTTGCCTCTTAAAATAATTGAAGGGCAAATTAGAGAAGGAAATTAAACATCATCATTTCAATTTATGGGGAAATATGTAAGCTAAGTGAAAATAACACTCCACCCTCCCACTTCACCACACCCACCGTCCACTCCCTCCCTATCACCACTCATCATCTTAATTCACCATTTTTGAGCACCCAAGAAACTCCATGGAAGCTCCATAGTTGCAGCCACACTCCTACACACATAAACCACCTCCAATCACCTCCATTTTCACAAAAACCTTACCCCCACACCTTCCTCTACCCATTGAACCAAGTACTTTCCCTAGCTTCCAAGCTTCCCAATTCGACCTTGGCTAGAAAACGATGATTCACGGAGCTAAACGGTAGATCTAAAGACTTGCAAAAGGTAGGAAGCAAGAAGAGAGCAAATGGGAGCTAGGAAGAGCCATTTTCGAAGTTTGAGGAAGTGAAGCTTAAATCTGGATATAAACTCTTCAAGTAATCTCCATTTACTCTCTTTAGATCCTCTTAAACACGTTTATAAGCTTGCATGTAGGATCAAGAATTCCCTTGTCAAATTTTAGAGCAAAGGATGAACTAGGGTTGAAGATATGTTTAATGACCAATCTTGAATATGTTGATGCTATTGTTGATATATTGCTTGAATACATGATACACCATGAAATCTATGATTTACGAACACTATATGAGATGTGTGATGTCTGAAATTGAGCATACATGATGAAAGTGGGTTAGCCACGAATTTATACATGTTAAAGTGAAATGAGCATGCAGTGATGAAGTCTTTAAAATGAGCACTGTGTTTCATTGTGGAAGTCGGGTCAAATGGAACTCAATGGGTCTGAAATTTAAATATGTTATACGCGAATGTGTTAGAAATATTTGGGCTTTCGTTTCATGTCAAAATACTATGTGGTTTGAAAGTTATGTTCTCTTCAATAAAATGTGTCATTCTGTGTTGCATGTCAAAAACCGATTTCGAAACTGCACTTAGACAACTTAGAAAATTCTTAAATTTTAAATTTAGATTTATAACACATTATATAATCTTCATATAAAATTTTAAGTCGATATCACAGATATGTTGGTCAAAATTAAATTTTAAATTCTGCACCCATGATTTAGCCCGTAGTGAAAACATTCAGGAAAATCAATCTCCCCCAGCCCGTATCTCCCAAAACAAAAATGATTTTTGCAAACCGTGAATTGGAGAATATTCATATTCAAATCTAGTTTTTGAATATAAAATTTCATACCCAAATTCTCTGTAAATTTTAATCGGCATCATTTTACAAACAGGGTCACATTTTAGATTCATGATTAGGAAATTTCACTAAGTTAAATAACATAGAGTCATTCACTTTCATCCATAGGTTTTTCTAAAACTAATAAACATATTTTCTCAAATTAAGAATGTTTTTAAACCATATTTCTTTGTTAATTGATCACTCATTTACGTGTAGAACTCGGGCATTAACATGATTTTAAATTAAACTAGTTGCATCACTAGGAAAAGGTTATAATTGAACATATGAGCACATACTTGATCAAAACAAACTAATGAATTATGTGTAATGGCTAAAAATACTTGAATTGTTAAGCTAGACAATGATTATTCAAGCATGTGATTAGTGATAAATAAAAATGAATGATAATATTGTAGACTTAGATTGAAGTGTCACATGAAGCACATTAAAATTGATTGAAATAGCTAATGCATGAAACTACATGAACACACCTAGTAATTAAATGTTAAACAATCTAGGTGTTGGTGATTATCAAAAGGAAGCTTCAACTAGTGGCGCCAAGTAAACCTTCACCTCATAATTAAGGTGGGCACTACTTTATCCTATCTTCTTTTAGTTTGCTTTTCAAAATTATTTCCAAAAAATTGAAAATAAAGGATTTTTGTTTTCGAAAAGCGATGTGTTACCGTTAAAATTGTTTTGGTGCTTATAATTGTTAACCATGAGCATTTGGGAGAGATAAGGAGGAGAGATACGATCACCCACTTGTCGAGAGAAATAAGGAGGGAGGAGTTGAAACCCTCATGCGTGTCTCACGCGGTTTATGTGATTAAATGATTGTTGATTGTAAAATGCACCACAAACTGAGTGTTCATTGATCCATGTGAGTATTTAAAATTGTTTTGAGCATGCATGAGTTATCTTTAACAAAACCCTTGTGCTATGCTTGTGTGTTACGGTGACTACATCATATATATGTAATTTGTTTTCGAGACACCGTGACCACTGGGTACACAGAGTACTCAGCCCGTATGCGTGTTTTCCCTACGTGTAGGTACAAGGTGATAGCGGTGACGGCGGCGTTGTGGTGGAAAGCTAAGAAGGTGGTTCGATTGTGAACCTCAAATCAAATGTAATCTTTTGTGCTATTCTTGAAACCATCCTTTATTGTCCTTGTTATTTTGTCATGTTTATTTGCACAACATGGAGTCATATGTTAAGTAAGTCTATTTAAGTTATTTCTTGACACCTCTTGGAGTTGAATATTTGTCAAGCTTGGATTGTGATCTCTTTGTGATCCCCTCTAGTTCATTTGATTCTAAATGGCATGATCTAGTTGAACCCTTGACATGTTTTAATTCGAATTCACATGGCATCTCCTTTCAAATTTAATTGATCAAATTTGTCATTTGGTATCGAGGCTCAAGGGGCTATGTCTTCATACATAGTACTCATTTGTTGTTCGTGTTTATTTATTTGTTCCAAGTCGTACTTGGCACAAGACCCACGTGGTGGTCATTTTTTGAATTCAAATGTTATTATCCATTTTTCCACTCTTGCTTGTGAATACATATTTTGCTTCCGCTATGCTTATTTTTCTTGATTATCATTTTGACTTAAACTCTTGTCTTTCGAAAATATAATTAAGTCCTTTGGAAATGTTTACTTGCTTTCACTACACTTAAATTCTTGATTATCAATTGAGATTCAAACTCTTATCTTTTGAAATTAAAGCAAGACCATTTTTGAAATATTTATTTGCTTCCGCTACTCTTTAAATAAATGTCGAAAATTATGTTAAACCACTAAAACCCTTAGCGTGCATTGTTCACACGTGGGACTGTTGCATAGGCCCGGTTCGAGGGTGCGACTCCTAACATCTCATATTCGGTGAACACCGTTAGTCAATTTCAGCAGTGTCCCACGGTCAATGATTTTCAGACTGTAAAACGTATCTTGTGATATGTTAAAGGCACGATCGACTATGGGTATCTCTTTTCAAAAGAACTGATGCATCTTCTGAGCTACTCTGATGCTGATTGGGCACGATGCACAGATGATATAGAAAATATTGATGTCAAACTGGAGGATGAAGACAAGGCCACCATATTACTCAATGCCCTGCCCAAAACATTTGAGCAGCTAAAAGATGCCAAGCTCTACGGTAAGTAAACAACAATTACTCTAGAAGAAGTTATGGTAGCCTTGAAGGCGAAAGAAAGTGGCTCAAAAATCCGCAGATGCAAAGTCGTGCACTAGTGGAGAAGGGCTGTTTGCCAAAAAGAATTCAAGGCCTAAGTTCAAGAAAACATATGATGCCATGAAAAAATTTAAAGTATCCAACTGGAGGGGTCAAAAAGAGAAAGAAACAAGATTCTGTCATCATTGCAAAAGACCCGGTCACTTGAAGAAAGACTGTTACTTTTGGAAAAAGAATCAACTTCAGCAATATCAAAGAACAAATCTAGTTGAAGGCAGTGATGCTTTAGAGTCAGTTGATCAGGTTCTGAATGTGATGAATTCAGAAAACAAAATGGAATGGATTATGGATTCTGGATGTACGTACCATATGAGTCCTCACAGAGCATGGTTTATAGACTTGAAGTAAAATGATTTGGGATCTGTGGCTTTGGGAAACAATCAAATATGTTAGATAAAAGGAGTTGGTTCTGTAAAGTTGAGAATTCATACAGGAGAAATAAAAATTCTCTCTGATGTTAAATTTGTACTAGGAATTAAAAGAAATCTAATTTCTCTTGGTGCTCTAGAAGCTAGAGGCTGCAGTTTCAGATCTGAAAAAGGAATTTTATATGTAGAAAAGAACTCTCATATTGTGATGCAGGGTGAGAGGAGACAAAATCTTTATTTCCTAACTTGTGAAACTATAATGAGTGAGTCACTCTCTGCAAATATGAGTTCATCAAGATTGTGGCATGAACGTTTTGGGCATCTTGGTGAAACTAGACTGAAGACACTAAAAAGAAAAGGCAAGTTGAAGGGTGTAGAATCAGTGTAGTTGGAGGAATGTGAAGATTGCATTCTAGGAAAAAGTAAAAAGCTACACTATGAAACAAGTAAGTATTCAGCCTCTCAGCCTCTTGAATACATTCATTGTGATATCTGGGGGCCTGCTAGAACTGAAACTATAGGGGGTGCAAGATATTTCATTTCCGTGATGGATGATTATTCTAGGAAAATATGGGTTTATACTTTGAAGACTAAAGCTGATGCCTATGCAAAGTTTACAGAATGGTGTTTATCTGTTGAAAATGAAAAAGGTCTAAAGGTCAAATGCTTAAGAACAGATAATGGTGCTGAATTTACATATGACATATTTCAAGGATTCTGTAAATCAAAAGGGATTAAAAGACATTTAATAATTTAAGGGTGTTTGGCTGTCTTGCTTATTCTCATATTAAGCAAGATAAGTTGGAACCAAGATAATATGTGTTATGATTGGTTACCCTCCTGGAGTAAAAGGATATAAGTTGTGGTGTGTTGATGCTTGTAAGATGATTGTGAGCAGGGATGTGACATTTAAAGAACATATCATATCTTTTGCTAATAAATCAGATCAAAGGAAAGATGTTTCAGAAGAGTTTGTACCTGAAGGTGAAAATCAGTCTGAAAAAGGAGAATTTATGTTAGATTACTCAATTAAACAAGAGTCTTCAGAAATTAAGTCAGATCTGAGTGAAGAACACCAAGATCTAGCAGACACAGATTATGAAAGAGAGTTAGAAGACTACATGTTGGCAAGAGACAGAGTTAGAAGGGTTATTACTCCTCCAAAGAGATTTGGCCAATCTGATTTAGTATGTTATGCATTTCATGTAGCAGAACAACTACAATATCAGGAACCAAAATCATTTACGAGGTTATGCAAGGGCATGAAAGGAAGTTCTGATATGAGGCTATGCTGGAAGAATTGGCATCTCTTGACTAGAATAAAACCTGGGTTATAGTGGATAAACCGAAGGACAAAAAATGTATTGGATGTAAAAGGGTTTTTAAAAAGAAGTTAGAAGCGACTGAAAGTGGTGAGAAGATAAGATACAAGGCCAGATTGATTGCAAAGGGATACACACAACAAGAAGGAATCGACTTATCAGAAGTATTCTCGCCTGTAGTAAAACCAATGTTGTAATAATCGCTAGACGTTAGTCGGGTGGCCGATGGAGGCCTAGCGCCTAAGCGGTCAAGGCGGGGACTAGTCGGGTTCTAGACGGTTTACCTATTTTTATTTTTTATTTTTTTATATATCTCAAGTAATATATAAAAAATTTAACCAACAAATTATATTTTTAAAATGCAAGTAAGATTTCAACACTTTTATATATATCTCAAGTAATATTCCTGCAACAAGCATTCTCACATTTAAAAGTAAAATCCAAAATAAAAGCAAATTATAAACAAAAGTTTAAATATTCCTGCAACAAAAAAAAATACTCACAATTCAAATCAATTCCAAAATAAGAGCATAGAATGATGTCTAAATATACCTGCAACAAGCATTATCACATTTAAAAGCAAATCTCCTGCAACAGACACGCCTAAGCGGTGGTGGCCGTGCGTGGAGTAGAATGGCGTGCGGTAGTGAGAAGTCATGAGTCGTGACTTGTGAATGTGAATTTTTATTTGGATTTGGAATTTGGGAATAGTATTAAAATTAGGTTTTACACTTTTACTTTTACTTTTATGATTTTTTAAAAAAATTAATTTGTATTTTTTAATATTAAGATTATAACTTCAATTTGAAGTTAAAATTTATACTAACCGATTTTTTTTCGATTAATTGCTGATTAATCCGATTAATCGCCGCCTAGCCCGATTAATCCGATCCACCTAGCCCGATTAATCGCCGCCTAGGTACTAATTAGAAAAAAATCAAAATTTTCAACGATTTCACGTTTATCGGATCGGTGGACCTCCGACTACCGATTAATCGGCGCCTAGGCGGTCCTAGGCGCCGATTTTTACATCACTGAGTAAAACACAACTCAATTAGATTATTCTTATCAGTGGTGGTACAAAATAATCTAGAGCTTCACCAATTAGATGTAAAGACTGCTTTTTTACATGGTGAGTTAGAAGAAGAATTATACATGTTGCAACCTGATGGATTCCAGAAAAAAAGGGAATGGTAACAAGGTATGCTTGTTAAAGAAGTCACTATATGGGTTAAAACAAAGTCCCAGGATGTGGAATCAAAGGTTTGATAAGTATATGGTGAAGATTGGGTTTTACAAGTCACAATATGACAGGTGTGTTTACATGAAAAAGGTTGCAGAAAATGATATGGTTTATCTTATATTGTATGTGGACGACATGCTTATTGCAGGAGCATCCAAGTCTCAGGTTGAGGCTGTCAAGAGCGAGTTGAAACTGGAATTCGAAATGAAAGACCTTGGGAATGGTAAGAGGATTTTGGGAATGGATATTTTGAGAGATAGAGATAAAGGTAGCCTGATATTACAACAAACAGATTGTATTCTAAAAGTGCTGCAGAGATTCAACATGGATCAGTCAAGAGGTCTGTTACTACCTATGTCTCAAGGAATAAGACTTTCAGAAAGTCAGAAACCACAGAATGAGTATGAAAGGAAGCCGATGACTGGAGTTCCATATGCTAGTGTAGTAGGAAGCATTATGTATGCCATGATTTGTTCTAGACCAGACATGGCATATGCTTTGAGTGTTGTTAGCAGATATATGTCAGATCCAGGAAGGGAACATTGGGAAGCCTTGAAATGTATCTTAAGGTATCTGAAGGCCACATCAGATCTTGGATTAGTATTTTCTAAAAATACTAACTATCAAGTAAATCCTATAGTTGGTTTTGTCGACTCCAATTATGCAGGGAATGTGGATAAAATAAAGTCTCAATCAGGTTACATTTTCACTATGTATGGTACAACAATTACATGGAAATCATCTCAGCAATCTGTAGTTGCTTTATCCACAACGGAGGCAGAATATATTGCTATAGCTGAAGCTGTAAATGAAGGTATGTGGCTAATGGGGATTGCTAAGGAGTTTGGCATCTTACTGCAGGATCATGTTTTGATTAAATGTGATAGTCAATCAGCTCTTCATCTAGTAAAACATCAAGTGTACCATGAAAGGTCAAAACATATAGATGTTAAACATCACTTCATCAGAGAATGGTTGAAAAAGGAGTTGTTAAAGTGGAGAAAGTTTCTACTCTTGAGAATTCAGCAGATATGCTGACAAAACCATTACCATCTGTGAAGTTTACATGGTGTATTGTTTCAGTTGGTCTGAAATCCTTTCAAAGGAAGTTCTACAATGGATGTTAAAAGAGTTGAAGTAGAAATGAATGTGGTGAAATATGCAGTTAAGGGGGGGAATTGATGCATAATTAACAGCATATCAGCAGTTGACACAGTGAAGCAATGCGACTCTTCTAAAAGTTAGTTTAAAAGTTTCAAATGCCAAGTGATGTGACTCTTATGAAAGTTTGTTATTTTTTGTATAAAATGTCAGCAGTTTTGCAGAAACAAATATTATCAATAAAATAAAAGTTAGCTTTTGTAATCTTCATTTTCGATTTCTATAACAAGCTCTGTGTGTTTTCCAATCCCACACTCCGCTTGCGGGGGCGTATTGAAGATATTAAAGAAAATATATCATAGAGATTTAAGTAAATCTTTTTGTTATTCCCTTTCCTAGATTAATGTATACTTTTTGTCTATCCAAACCTCAATATAATCGGCAATATTCAAGTGAAAAGATTATCTCTATTCTTTAGAAAGACAAACAGCAGATATATTTATAAAGAAACCTACTCCATTATGTAATTAAATAATCATAATGTCCTTTTATTTTCTTTCATAAAAGAGATATTGATGAATTATGTGGTTGAGTGTATACTATAAAGTATTCAGTTCGAACGAATATTCTCGACTTACAAGAAACAACACCGCTTCTGATAAATAAATTTATGAAATAAACTCTTATATAGTAGAAATAATTTCGTCGAACAAGTGGCATGCATGGTGAATTTTTTAGTCATCTCCAATTTCTAGCCTTCTGTTTTTGCATGAACGTAATATATGTGTTTTGTCTCGTCACTATAACACAATATTTATTACAATTTCTTTATAATACATTAACATGAGGTGACAAATGTATTTAGTGTCGTCACCGAGTACAATCAACCCTCCATTACAAGATGCATTAATACAAGACACACAAACATAGATGGTTCAATCTCTAAAAGATGGCTGTGTTGATCGACACGCAGGTAATTAATAGCTGTGTTGATCGACACGGACTGTGTCGATCGAAACAGAGGTAAAAACCTGAAAACTCACACGAACACTGAAACACAAAAATAAAACAACAAAAACCAAAATAAATACGAAAATAAACAAAAACTCAAATAAGAATACAACCTCAATCCATAAGTACTAAAAACAAACTAATATCTAGACAAAGCTGACAGCCCCGACAACGACGCCAATTTGATAAGCTGCAGAAACAGCGAGCAAATAATATTTTTACACCCTAAGGTGGTCGATCCCACAGGGACTGTGCAACGAAATATCTTGAGTACTAGCTATAGTTCTTAGAACATAGAAGTTTGAGGGAATGGAAAATAGGGATTTGGTTTGGAAATTTAAAGATAATAATGCGAGAAAGTAAAGGTTTTTAAAATAAATAATTAAAGATACAGATCCTATGGCAGATATTGTAAACTTGAACAAGCAAATTCGTCAACTCAACAATGGGGATAAATTCAGATTCATATGGATCAAATTCCTTGGTTAGGCAATTAAACCCTAGATTACTAATTAGTGACTATCTACTCTCGGTCTCAAGAATACCAAATTAGTCAATCTCAATAATTATCTAATTAAATCCTAGAAATTAATCCTTCGTTTTTAGACAGAAAATAATTACATTCAATTCCTTCTTCCTATTACCAATATTCACCTCTCGGTCCTTCAATTGATAATTTTAAACCTAGATTCAAATTCATCTCTCGATCCTTCTTTAAATCTAGATTCAATTTGGGTATGCCCTTGTGTATGTGTTCCATGTACTACTAAGCATGATATTTTGAATGGAAACTAACCCAGGTTGAAGACAACATCTCATTGTCCAACGCTGATATAATTGAATTAGCTGAAGTTACACATTCAGTGTAATCAGCAAACTGCGTGGATGTGAGATGTGTGAAATGTTCCTATGATTGTTTGATAAAATTGTGTGTGAATGTGCTATCTACTGATTTGATGAAAGATATTGAAGCCATTTACCAAATGAAAATTGTTGATTAATCGAGCAATACCCTTGATATTTTAAGGGGGAATGTTTAGGAACAATACGGAGTCTACGGGAGTTGAGATGCTGAGAATAGATCTAATAGAAAATTCTTTGTAATCTCAGTAATCAGCTTTCCCATGATCAATAAAGATTAAAGTTATAGACAGAGGCTTTGATTGCACCAAAAAGGGGGAAATTGTTAGCAATATTGTTAGATATTATAAAAACCCTTTCAATTGTAATTGATTCACACACGATTTAGTTATTATTTAAAAAGAGAATTAGTAAATTGAAAAACTCATTACTGATGACAAATAATCTCAACGTTAAAGTTCATAAAAAAAAAAATTTAATTAATTACTATATTTTTTCATCACCATAACACAATAATCGTTTTATAATACAATATAAGAGGAAATATTTCAATAACACCATTACAAAGATGCATTAATACAAGACACAAACAAAGATAGTTCAATCCTGCAGCAAACGAGGCAAATAAAGTTTCAAACAGCTTCCACACGATATATATATATAGATCAAACAGGAATGGGTTCCATATAGAGAGCTGCAATCTGTGGCCCTAAATACTTCTCGGGATCGGTATACCCATCTTCGCTGTTCTTGTAAGTCACCTCAGCTATGCGGCCGTAGTTGAGCAGATGCTCCACCAGTTCCTTAGGCGCCGCGCTGCCCTTCGCCCATTCTGCTGTTACATCCTTCCATCCATTCTCAACCAGTTTCAAAAATTCAGAGAGAGCCTCCTGCTTCGATACACCTTTATCTTTCATGTAGCAGTCCACCACTGTGGGCAGTTTCCCATCCCTATTCTCACGCTACAGAGGCATATATTGCAAAACTTAACAATTCATATGAAAGAATTGGAAGAGTGGTAGATTATATATCACAATCTTATTAAATTTCAACATTTGATTTGTTAAATAATTTAATTAACATATATATAGGGGTGAGTTATATGGTTAACTAACTCCCAAATGTACCTGTTAACTCAAATTTTGGTGCATTAATTAGACAAACTAGTTGGATTATGAAGATAATACACAAAAACTGTTACAGATAATGCAATGCAATCGATAATCATGTGTTAAGCTCTTAGGATAATGCTACATTGCATGCGATATAATACACAATATTACATAAAGATAATGCAATGTTAACACGTAAAATTTGGATGGTAGGTATATATAATATGATAACATATCTCTATATATATAGAAAAGAGAAGAGAAGATAGGATTGATTATTGAGAAGAATGGCTTACTTCCTGGCTGCCTAAATCTTCCATGCTCCGACCCATCTTAGCAGTGGATATTACTATTTTGGGTTCACTAAGCAACCACTGAACTTCTTCTTCGGTAACAGATTTCATGGTGGGAACAAAAGATGTGAACATTAGATAAATACAGCTTGTAATAACTGAGTTCGACATATATTCTTCGAAACAAGGCATCTTTCTTTCCATGATCCACTTCTGCTCTAAGTTGTAAGCCCTGCTAAGTTGTTTCACCTAATTTCCACCCACAAAAAAAATCCATACATATAGAAGAGTTTCCATGTGTGACAATTAATTTAGAGAAAAATTTACATATTTTATTTGTATGAATAATCATTTTTTTGTTTGTCACTATCAACTGAATATTGCTTACAGATTCCTTGTAGTAATGAGCTGCAAATGGCTTTCCTTGTTTTTCTGCTTCACGTTCGAAATCTTCATATAAACTCATGATGTATTTATAAACAACTTTCATGAAATCAGGGAGTGCATCAATCTCATCTAAATTCCACCTGGCAAATAAATAAATATGTTCAAGCATTGTGTGAGAAACTTTCAACTAACAAATACGATTTAGTTGAATATTTATTGACCAATACTCGTAGACGTTTAAGCAAAATGCTCGTTTAGATCAAATAAAATACATATGTTTTGAATTTATAAACAAATCTCAACTATAGATCTTGATCGATCTTAAGACAAGACTCAGTTTTATTTAACACATGATTTTGTGTTATGTTTTTATTGACACGAGATTCCTATCCTATCATATCCTATATATGCATAGAGACAGTGGTTCAGGTGTCAAAGAATCATTTATGTTAAATAGAAATAAATATACACTTTTCACTTGACAAGATCAATAATTTAAGCATATCTGCCAATCTTATGTTTTTTATTTTATATGTTATGCTTAGAATATATTGTGCTTAATTGTTAGAGAAATTATGCTTAATAATTAATGTTTTTCTTTTATCTCAATTGTTAATGTGATCAACTTAGGGACTCACTTCATTTTTATTTAGAATATACTTTATTTTTAGCACCAAATCTCAACTCTTTGAATATATATATATATGTATGAGCAATAATTCACATATATACCTCTCCAAGATCTCGGTAAAAAGATCATCTTCTTCAAGCGTAGCATAATTATCATACGTGTCATCCATAGTCGAACAAAGTTGCATGTTTTTGGCAACCACCACTCGAAGGTCCGAGTATTGAGGTTCGTAGCGCAATGCATTACCCCAAACATAACACTCAACTATTCTGTCTCTTGCATACGGCAACTTCGTCTTTAGGTCGAACTTGTCCCACCACCTTCACCAAACCACCAACACAAAATCAAGAAATAACAAGTAATTAATAATTAAACAATTAACTACTAGTTTCTTGATCATCTCACCTGGTGAGCTCGGCCAGTTCTTTCCTGTAGATGTTCTGCAGAAAATTGAAGTTAATTTTGGCTAGTTTGAGAAGAGATTCATCAATGGTGCCGTCTCTTCCATAGAGAGTGATGTAGAAACGAAAACACAGAAGTGGGAGACCCCTGTGATTCGACTGCTTCAGAGCTTGCTCAACTTTTTCTTTGAGTGGGGGCTCTAGTTGTGGCAACATACGAGTCAAGTGACTGACCGTAAAAACCGCAGCTTCATCTAAAATATTTTCGTCGTGAATCCGAACATGAGCTGCCTCGTACAAGCTCAATATGCCCTCGACGTTGCTAATTAGGGTTTCTTGCCATTTTCCATTGTTGTCCATAAATTTGTTGAAAACATCTGTTTCATTAGCATATAATGTAAACTTTTGGTTGTTGTATATACAAGGAAATACAATATTAGTCTATGAAGGCAAACAATTTCACATAAAAAAAAAAAAAAACTTAAGAAAAATAACTCAGTCATACAATTGATTAAAGCGTCTTACGTACATGCATGTGTGCAATAGAGTATGAATTTTAATTTATGCATTTTATTAAGAAAAAATATATATATTTAGTTTATCATTAAATTAGTTTATCATTAAAACAAATTTCTTGATTTATCATGAGATACTTGTAGTTCAAGAGCTATATCGAGCGTTTATAAAGATAGCTAAACAAACTTTCTTAATTAATTCAAATAATATTCATTAAATCTTTTATGGATATATATTTTAAAATAACTTATAATTACTCGTCAAATGCATTATTTTCATATAATTAGCAAAATTAATCAATCACTTATTATACTTTTACCAATCAAATTATAAATGTTGATATTTTATAAAGTTAATAATTTCTTATAGTGAGTCGGAATTTCATTTAACTTAAGGGTTTTACTAAATAGGCTCAAAAATCTTTTGTAGAACTTTTTATAAGAGAATCATAACAAATTAATGAGAGAGAAGGATTACTAATAAGAGATGACATACTGCAAGAAACGTGAAACCGATGCTGCCTGAGTAGACGAAATCGAAGTGCAGCAGTGAACAAATCATAGTCTTCTTCTTCTTCATCATAAACTTGTTTGAGCTTGTCTTTGATTTCTGTCTCGAAATGATAGGCCAGTCCAAAACGCTCGAGGTTGTCGATCAGAATCATCAGCTTAGTAGATGTTGCAGCCATTAGCATGCTTCTTGCTTCTTTCTTCAGTGCTTCCATTTCCTTCGCATACTTCTCCTGCAACTGCTTGTACAAACCGTATTAAATTAAGTTATTTACCATTAATTTCTAAGAACATGAGAATAGATCAACTAAACAAAATCTCTAGTTAAGTCCAAATCTTTCAACTAGCGACTGTTCCAAGATACACGACTCAATCATTAATAAGTTTTTCTCGATCCTAAATCTATATATATATATATATATATAACTGTTGGGAGCAGATCCGGTGAGAAAGATCTTAACGTAAGAAAGTAAGAAAGATGTTTGATTGCGTTCATGAGGTTGTTTGATTGTATTCAAGCCATTGCTTGATTGCAACTTTGCTTAGTTCTGTTTTAGTTGTTGCTTGCTTATTTTGTTGCTTGATTGTGTTTTAGTTGTTGCTTGTTTGAGTATCAAACCATTGATTTTTTTAGATTAATGGACATGATTTATTCTTTTTTACAGTGAGATTTTTTTTACATGATCTCTCCTATAGAGCTATATATATATACATACGAACGGATACCTGATCGTCGAACGAAAACGTCGAGAAAACATCACCCCACATGCTTGGCTTGTATGTGACGGTGGGCGGGCGGAGATGCCTCACGTTAATGGTAGCAGTAGCAGAAGCCATTTGCAAACTTAATTAGCTCTCTTTGTGGTGATTAATGGTGTAAAATCAAAGTTGCTCATTCACCTATTTATAGATGCAACTTTTCTTATAAAACTACAATTTCTTAATTTCTTGATTTGGATAAGTCTTAACACATAGTATAAGATTCGTTTTTACAAATTAAACAAAACAGAAAGAGATCATACACCAATTGCATGAATATTTTTATAATTATTCCGTCATAACATTATATATATAATTAATAGAATGGTGCGCTGAAGGAATAATTTGTCAGAATTGTTTTGTGCTGGAAAAATAATTGATTTTTGTATTGAACTAGTGGTCTATTAATGATATTTTATTGAAGTTAGGTAGTTTATCGTGATTGAAGTAATAAAAGTTCAAATTAAATAATTGCATTGTTTATTTTGAAAATACTCAAACAAAAACAGCAACCTGCATTTTATGCTCGATTTAGTTCATTTTTAACCCGATTTACTTCATTTTTACATAAATACGAATTAAAAAAATTAAACATCTTCTTCTTCAAAGCAGCAACACGAGCGTAGTCTCTATAAAACTCAATACCAACATCAACAATTCTAAAAACTCTGCCCTTAAAATACTTCATCTCATCAACATACTTTGGAATAAATGAACCGATACAAAAATGCACAAAATTAACACTAAAGATGCAAAATATAATAGTAAAAATGAACGTCGATCTGAATAAAAAAAATTTTTTAAACTATATTCATGCACAATTAAAAAAGTCGAGACCGAACACGAATGCGAAATCCAGAAACAAAGAAAAAAATCCGATCGACAGAAGAAATATAAATCAAATCGAACGAAGAAGGAAGAAGAAGAAGAAATCAAATCGCGCGAAGAAAGGAATAAAAAATCTGATGAGATACTATTTCAAATTTAAATAAAAAGCTAAAATTACAAAAATAACTTTAATTTTGCAAAACTGCAGGATAATCGAGGAAAACTGCACACAGAATGAAATAGATCATGAGCGTTGAAATCACAAAATCAAAGACTGAGATTTATTCTCATTTCTTATGCTAAAAACTATTCTTATATGATTACTACTCTATATATATATATATATAATTATATTGTTTCTTTTGTAAATTTTCATTGTTCATAGCTTTTAAATAAACTGAAGAAAATCGGCCCTCGTTTTGGTTTAGCGTTTTAAAAACGAAATTGCAGATCATTTTTTTTTATTCTTTTGTAGATACGTACATATAAATACCCCCATAAAATTTAATATTTTTTGTTGGCGGTGGTTGGCTAATCCCACTCACGGGGCCAAAATATATATATTTTGAACAAAGAGTGAGATTTTACTAAAAATGAGTTTTTCTAAAAATTATGACTCGAATTAATTTTTTTATTTAAAAATTTTAAGCATAACTTATAAAGCGATTGAATACAAATATTTATGTTTATTATTTTAGTCATTTATGTTTTATCTTAACCATCGATAATATTAATTTAACGCTAAGAGATAATTCACTCTTATTAATTAACACAATTTTAATTTTAGCACTAGAGTACTTTATATATAATATATATTTAATATTCCCTCCGTTCCGAATATATAATCCACTTTGATCTTGCACGTTTCCAAAAATTATTTAATATTTAAACAAATTTTCAACATTACCCTTATTTAAAGCATTAATTAACTTCTCATTTTCATAATATTACATTTAATTAATATTCTCATTTCCCAAAATTATTCAGGGATGTAATGGTAAATGACCATATAAAAACAATACCAAATATAGAAATTGGACTATATAATTGAAACACCCTAAAATAGCTACCCGGACTATATAATCAGAACGGAGAGAGTATACACTACCAAAGAAACTTGAACTAGAATAGTTCATGTCATGTCAGTGTCAAAAACGTGATTCATGTAATATTTAATTATGATATTTTATTTAATTTGGTAGAGTTACTTAAGAGTGTAGAAATTATACGAACTACATCAAAAAATTGAAAATAAGTAATAATAATAATAATAACAATAATAATAATAATAATAATAATTCTTAGAACATTTATCTCTACGAAGAATCACAATCTAGCTAGGTATGGAATTCATGATTTTTGTTGCTAAGTATGTTTGGTGATATAAATATTTTGTCTCAAATTAAAAATCCTTTACATTAATGATTTGCGTCAGAAAATTTTCCATTGCTAATTCTAGCAATGGATATATTTTGTCACAAAATTATATTTGTTATAGGTTAAAAGTAATTAGGCTCAACAACAAAGATCTACGGTTGAACTATTAATGAAGCCCACAAAAACTAGATTTGATCAAGATAACCATATATTTAAGAAGGTATATATTAAAGAAAAGATTAGGAAGAGTCAAACATAAAATTAGCATATTTATCTTAATTTTCATGTTTCTAGATATAATTCTTATCTAAAAGCATTTACACATCTTATAAGCTATATCTATATGTTAAAATAAAACTGGAGGGTATAATTGTAAAATTGTAGCTGTAATAATGATATATTAATTGAACTATTGAGTCTATTCATTATTAAGTAATAGTTTTCATAAATAACTTGATTATATACTAAAAGAGTTCCGTATTTTCCCCCTAAAATTATAGAAAAATGTGTACTTAAAAATATTTAATAAATCAATGATATTTTTACAATTATTAATTGATAGAAGTATCCAATTTTACAATATATTAAAAATTGTGTGCATATATGTTAAAATAAAAATAAATTTTTACAATTGCAAAAGATGTAAGCATTTTTAAAAAATTTTAAAATATTATTTTGAAAGAGTTTTATCAATTCAGGACCCGAAAGATAGTTTAATTATTGATTCGGAGCTCAAAAGATGAATCTCAAACATTATTTCATTTGTGAAGGTTTTGGTAGTGTTATATTTAAATAAATAAATATGCACAAAATGCAAACAAATAGTAATTTTCTGCAGAAAATTAAACCAAATATTAAGATTCAAAGATGCTGATCGACGTTAATAAACTACATGCTATTAATTATCAAGCTCGAGAACCTTGATTGAATGGTGCATAAGTAGAATCAGCAATATTAAATTACATCTATCAAATTATATATCATCAAAATTACGAAATTCTGAGAGTGTTCAAAAGTACTAGAAGCTATATATATGTCAATGCAATATTGTGTAACACTATTTTGAATATAGTAGATCATAAACAAATTAACTGTAAAGATGGCCATACTCAGACACGGGAGCATCACCGCGCTTGATGGATAGAAGGTCGTCCTTGAGGCTCAATTCTCGAGCTTTAGAAGCGTGACTGTAGGAGCGGGAGAGAGCCGTCCAGACGGCATGCGAAGTCTGACAGCCGATGATCGTGGCCATAGACTCCTCAGTAAGGGTAGAGACCAGAAATAACTTTATTAGTTGATCCTGCGAGAACCATCAACATAGGAAAGGAAGTGCTGAGTGATGAGAAGAGGCTCGATCTGTGCATGCCATAACAAATAATTGGACGAGGTGAGTTTAATGTTCACCATATGTATCATGGTTGACAGAGGGAGGGTGGGAATATCAATTTCCGGAGCAGCCATGGTGAAAGAGGTGCGTTGCAAATCGGCGTCGTGAAGGTCGATCAGCGCTCGTATGGAGGCGCAGGGCAAAAGATCGACGAAGGGAAAAGAAAAACTAGGGTTTAGTCAGGGAGGCTGATACTATGTAAAGATGGGAAATCTTTTATTTCACACACCGAAAAGATTACATTATACATATATATATAGAGGTCTAAAAAATCTTAATCTATCTAGACTAGAAAATATATGAGAATATATACAAAGATATGCATAAGATATATATTTATCTAACACAAACATTTTCGAAAAATGAAAAGAGATAATACAATTTAGCAGATTCAGAAAATTAGAAAGGACAGCTGGGATTGTGAATCTCTATGTATATATGCATGTGTTCTTCTTCAATTCATTGTGTTTGCAGAATAGATTAGTACGTGTTCGATCTTCTTTAAAGATGGTTGCAGCTTTTACATTAATTTAATTCTTTTTGTGTAATATATTAAATTAAATATGCACTGAGAAAATAATCAAAAGAAGAGATGATGAATAATCAAGTAAAGCAAGGAATCCAGATTTGGCCTCATTTCATCATTCTCTTATCTTATCTTAACTATAAAAATATCGGATGCTCAATTTATTAGGGCAAAAACTTGCGTTAGGCAGGTCTAAACGGTTTAGGCGGGTTTTATCCTACCCAAATGGGTTGACCCATCCCAATTAGGGTTTATTAATCCCAATTAGGGTATATTATATAGGTTTGGGCTTGGGTTAATGGATAAAACCCGCCTAAATCGTTTAGGTCTGCCTAACCCAAGACCTTCCCATTTATTAAACGTTTTGCATATATTAATATAGGGTGTAATTGTATGTTAAACACTTCTTATATGTTAAAATATTAAGAAATATGTATTTTTCAACGACTGAAAAGTGCATCAGCTAGTGCAACAAAAACGCTTATGACTAGAGCAACTTTTATGCGGGATTGATGCATAATAGCGTTTACAATAAAAAGATTGCATCAATTTCGTATATAATATGCTATTGAGTTTTATTTGTTTTGATAAAAATATCGCACCCCCAAACCAGACTTATGCGACAGACCTACGTACGACAATACAAGCACGCTAAGGGTTTTTAACAATTAAAAAAATTTTACAATAATGAAAGCAAGATAATTTAGAAATCATTCGAATTCAACCATAGATGATGAATGAAAATGGCGAAAGCGATTTGCATGGAAATGAATTGAAATAAACCTTGAATATGCTTCATCAATCTAATGATTACACGAGCTAAAACATTTAGATAAACACTTGCTAAGTCGAGACCTTAGCAGGACATGTGCAAGATAAATATTAATACTTCCGCTGCATATATCATAACTCTGATCGGGGACCAACACAAACAATGTTTATATGCCTCCATGCAGTTTATCTTAAGGTAAAACTCATCCACATATGTAGTAATGTCATTTCTAACATGATTAATGCACGCAAGCGCGTGATAACATGGAATGCCCGTCAAAGCCCAAGCTCTGCAACTGCAATCTTTACTCCTAAGCTCTACAACAAAGCAACCATCAAACGCATGAACTTCAAATTTATTTCCTAATGCAGGCTTGATGATACAATTTTGAACCATATTTTGCAACTTATCCAACTTCTTATTCACACTTGGGCAAATAATATATGGGGAGGCTTCCAGATTCTTCCCTAGCTTAGGTGATCTACACATCAAATTTTGTCTAATGCCCTCCAACCAGAGGCGGATCCATGTAAGGGCTTGGGGGGGCTCCAGCCCCCCCTAGCCCGATTTTTTTTTCATTTTTAGTATCATGATCCGGTTTTTTTAGTATCATGATCCGATTTTTTAATGGTATAGCCCCCTCTTGTTGAAGAAAAAATGGATTAAAATAAGGAAAAAGATGATATAAAATAATTGAAGTTAAGGTGAAGCCGAGAAAAAAAGTTTCAGCCCCCCTCGAGAAAATTTTCTGGATCCGCCACTGCCTCCAACATATCAATAATTGATTTGTCCCTAAATTTGAGGATATAACTGTTGAATGTTTCAAAAATATTGTTATCCACCATATCTATCTTTGTGGACATAGAAATAGAAGACCTACAAAAACCTCCTCGGCTCTTTTTCAATATATTGCATGTAGCCTTCATCAGATTCATCCTTAAGCGGTGACATGATACAATTGAACTTCACTAGTGATGTGCACTTAACAGCATCCCAAAATAATTTCTTCATTTTTGGGCCCGGAAACTTCTTCATCCAATTTTCATATATGTGTCTCGCACAATGTTGATGTTCAACTTAAGGAGTCAAGTTCATAATGCAATTGATTGTGCCCTATTTTGTTGTTCAAGTAAACTCTCAAACATAAAGGAACTAAAATCATTCTAAACACCATTCAGGAAGCTTCAACATATGTTGATTCAGTTTACTCGTGGCATGAAAAACAGATTTATAAAAAAAAAAAAAACATACAATCAGAATCCACGGACATAAATGAAATTATAATCTTGGTTAATAATGGAAAATAGTGATAAATGCAAATAAATTTTCAGAAAGCTGATCAAAAACATCAAAAAATCGAAATTGATAGATTACTGGTTTAGAATCCAATAACCTAGAAAACAAGCAAATCAAGCCACATTACACTAAAAGAACCACCAACATTATCATCATTTCCCCTAAAAAAATGATAGAAAAACCTATAATTGAAAATCCCAATTCCCAGGGGAAAATAAGCACGAAATTGAAATGCAAATCCCATTTTCAAATTATCTTCGACAAAGTTCTGGCTCTATCTAATTTAAAACACACACATAGATAGAAATTGAATCAAGCTCAGACTACAATAATTTCACATGAATAGGTTGGTCGACTTGGGAGAGAAGATCGGAGGAGTGTTGCGGCAAAAGGCTCAACAATGCTGATGGCGCCGCTTCTGAGTGCTTCGACAGAATTCTTCGTATCAATCCCAATGTCGCCTCCATTTATGCAAATCAAATTAACAGTCGGACACCAAGTTCTCTTAAACAAAAAATTACAAGGATGACAAGTGCAAACCTAATCTTGTAAAGCTGAAAGGGTTGATGAGTATTATCTAGGAACTTGTCGCGCTGCAATAAATTGACCAACTTTCACTGTGACGCAAAGTGACGGTAGTACGGCTATGCACGGTGAGGGCAAGAACGGTACGAGGCAGGAACGGTCGCTGACACAGGATGAGGCTGGACAGCGAGGCACGGTGAGGCAGGGTATGAAAGAAAGAGGGCAGGCAACGAATATTAGGGCTAATTAGGCAGGAAAGAGACGACGTCTATAGGGGATTTATTCAAATCGACGATGCATTCCACCACATTGTCTATTACCCTATTGCATTATATATAGACGACGCGTGCAAGTGCGTAGTCTATTTCCTTTTTTAAAAAAAAATACACGACGCGGGGATTCACATAGTGTATATTAATATAGACTACGCGAATTTCTCGCGTCGTGTATAGCAGTATATACTACGCAATTGTCCGCGTAGTTTTTCGACGCCTGTTTTTTTTTAACTAAGTGAATACACATTCGTGTAGTCTTTTACAATATAGACAACACGAATGAGAATTCGCGTAGTCTATATTGTGTAGTCTATTTCCATTTTTGGTGTAGTGGCCTAACTTTTTTTTTTGTTGGAAAATATTAATTACATAAATTGAAAATAAAGTTCATGGGTAATTAACTTTTATTTTGTTTAAATATAATTCTGAATTTAATTCTCATTCAAATGTATTTAATGTAACTCAAAATCATGATCTATTGGACGTAAATAAAATGTTTTAATCACTTGCACTCCATGTTGGAGATGATTTTAATTTTTTTAATCCTCAAGCATGCACGTTATAAAAGTATCATATAGACATACTTAATCCATTATTATGTGAAAATGAATTTTTATATTTTGTAAATGAATCTCATGAGAAAAGTAAAGAAAAAATTAATTATATTAACTAAGTATGCAGATATATAGATACTAATATTATAATTTTATGAAGCAAAGTTATATACAACTTCACAACTGCATGAAAAATATATATGTAATTTTATTATTATAAATAAATTATCATTTATCAAGTGTTGATCGTGCAACGCACATGTAAAAATCTAGTAATAATAATAAAACTTATGAAAGGAGTTTGAATTTGCTAATTCCATTGTATTTATACACAACACACACAAATCGAAATAGGTCCCAACCTCGGAGCACAACCTGCAAGTCCAGAATACATACAAATTGATGTAAAAATGCAAGTCAATCCATACTATTGCATGCCTCCGCTGGAGTTGAGAATGGGAAAAAAAATGAATTCATTACCTGATGAGATTGAGTGAAATCATAGGTTTCAATAGTGGACGACAATGGAAGGCACATGCTGAACTTTGTCCAAGTCTTCTCCTCCTCCTTCTCCACTTGATGCCAAAACCCATTTTCCCAAACGTGGCATTCCTGTAATTATCAATGTTTTAAGAGTGGAAACGAACCTCAGTCCATATGGAAGCATCGTCAAATCAAAACAATCAATGATTTCGATTTGAGAGAGAAGGGGCATGGCTCCTTCCTCTACTCTCCACTCCCTCAACTTTGGCAATCCGTGTAGTTTCAGCTCCTTGAGGCGAGGAAAACTGAATTCACTACACCTCATCTCCTCCCCAACATAGGCTTCCCTCCCTAAATACAACTCTCTTAAAGTAGGAAGCTTTCCGAGTATATCCATTGGATCATCCTCAATCTTACAATCCCACAAAGACAAGCCCACAATTGTTGAGCTACTTACACAGCTTCTGCACTCCTCGAGTTGTATCCCAATCTCAACAGCTATCGCCAAATAATCAAGATTAGGTCAAGCCAACACTTTCTTCATATCCATCGCTCCTGCTTCATCTATTATTGTAGTTGATGTAAATCTGCAACCCTGTGCGATCTGAATTGTACAAGACTGCAACTTGTTCCATTTGGTAGTAATGTAATCAATCACAGCCGACAAGCTCTCGTTGTCATGCACTACAGCTGCAAATGTTTGGAGATTGTTCAATCTAGTTATAGATTTTAGTTGATGCACTAAACTGTTGAACCCAATGAGGGACTCCAACTTATCTAGACCTTCACCCAGCTCCAATGCATAATATCCCACTCTAGCATTATTTACCCTAGAATATGAATATACAGGAAGCTTCAAGTGCTCTAAACGAAGCAGCTCCTTCAAAACATTTGGCACTCGAACATCATCTGTATCTAATAAATCAAGGGTACGTAAGTATGCCAAATTTCTTATGGTCGATGGTACCTCATCCAATTCACAACTTAAAAAACACAAATATCTAAGGTGAATTAGTTTTCCAATCCTTTTTGGTACCTTCTTTTTTTCAAATCTCAATGCGGCCAAAGTTAAAACTCGGAGCAATTTGAATATTTGAAGATCAATTCCAATATCTGCAAACTCAACATTCTCCACACCAACATTGAATAATATGAGAGATCGGGCATTTTTGCAAGTTTCTTTATCAAACTCCGCTTTGAATTTTCCATCAAAGTAAATAGCCAGATGTCGTGTTTTGACTCCCGACAAAGAGCTGCCATGCAATAACTTTCCACCTTTGTAATACAAACTTTGCATACCGAAGTCCTCCCTTTTGGCTACAGACAAACATAGCTCCCGCACTACATAGTGAAGCTTGCACCATGAATATCTATTTCCTGGCTTTGAATCCTCATCAACTACTTCCACTTCAACTATAGATCTAGAGGCCAACTCACTCATGTAGAGCTCTGCAATCACCGTCAATGACGACTCATCATCATCTTGTCTTGAAATCATTCCTTGTGCTATCCATGACATATATATGTAATATACATGCGTAGATTCGTCTTCCTTGAATAGACCAAGATAGAGAAAGCACGGCTTCAAGTAATAAGGTAAATCTTCATAACTTAAATTTAACACTACTTCTATCTCATTCTCCTTCTCAGTGTGCAGATATGCATTGATATTTTCTTTGACCAACTCCCACTCCCTCATAGATTTCCTCTTACTCAACACTCCACCTAATAAACAAATTTTTAGCGGCAAAAAACCACATTTTTTTACCATCTCATTTCCAATTTCCACAAGCTTCTTTACATTATCCAATGCAAAGCCTGAGAAGCAAAACAAAATAAATCAAACTCAAGAAAGTGTCACCTATCGAACTAACACTCATTTCCATCAGGGCCTAGGCAAGTGGCAACGATTAATTTCTGGTCCATTTAAAGACATCGATTTGATGATTTTGATTACTTAGACTGATTTTTACAGCACTGTTTATATTTTCTTGGTTCCTTTCATTTCGTCTCAATAACTTTTCTTTTAGTTGTGTTGAAGTTGGCATAAAATTAGTTTTTTCAGATGGAAGCATCGATCCTTAAATAGTTACCTATACAGTTAATTTATTGGACCGTCACAACTTATCTGTAGAGTCTGATGCAAGCGTTCCCATATTGTATAGAAGTTATATTTGTGCGTGTAACAGTTTATGAGAAATTCACTCTATATATAAAATTGTGTTTCTCTCTTTCATTGCTCTGTTTATTTGCTATCGTTTATTGTTCTAGAAGTTGAGATGACATCATATATAAATGAATATTAAGAGATAACCTGTAATATTGGTGCCCGTAAATGCTTTCTTCATCAGTAATTTCCAGCTGCTTTCCATGCCTCAGAGCCCCAGTTGTATTGAGAATCCAATCCCCGCAACACTTTTCTTACGCGTGGTCACCAATATTTTGCTTTTCAAGCCTTCAATAAGGAACGCGTGCTTCAAACCATCCCAATGATCCGTTTCCCAAAGATCATCAAGAACAATGATGCAACGTTTAGCCTTTTGGACTTGGCACAGTTCTTCAATCAACTCCGTATTGCTCAGACTCCGAATAACATCTCTTTTTTGTGGGTTTGAGTTTAGCTGATTCAACACGTCCTCCAAAATCGATCTGATCTCACATTGTTGGCTGATGCAAACCCATGCAAAACTTTGAAAATGACGTTTGGTATCAACGTGATTGTATGCTTTTTTTTGCAATGGTAGTCTTACCTAAACCACCCATTCCCCATATGGTAACAACACGATGTTGTTCATCGTGGACTAGAAGAGAGACAATCTGCTTCAATTCATCGTCCTTTCCCACGAAGTAATCCTCAACCTGGAAATGGGGAAAGGTTTTCCTTTTCTGTTGTGAATTGAAGCGATTGCGACACAAATAACTAAAAGAAATTACAAGAACACAAAGAATTATAGTGGTTCGAGCGTGAGCTCTACGTCCACTCTTCAATCCTCCTCGGTGATGATATTATTATGGTGAAGAAAATACAAAGTATGTGACAATTACAATTGGTGGGGAGCAGGGGTATTTATAGGGAGATATTCCTAAACACATAAGGAATATAAAACCTAGATATGGTAAGATATATCTAAACCTAAATCTATCTAAAATAGATTTATTCCTATCCAAATCTAATACCAATAAGGATAAATCTTGTCCAACAAGGAAACAAGATATACACAATATATTTTCCATATCTCTCGAACTGCTCTTCGAGTTTTCTCGACCTACACAACTCGACCCACTTTACCGGACTAGTCTCCTCGACCCACTCGAACTACTTCCTCGAGTTATATTGAGACTACTCCAACAATTCTCCACCTTAGGCTCAATATCACCTCGGCTTGGCACCTCCTCTTCAGTTCGACTTCAACAGTTTGATCAGTTCCAAACAGTACTCAAACTTAGTACTTGGAACTGGCTTCGTAATCATATCCGCAGGATTATCAAGAGTATTGACCTTGTCCAGCTCGACCTCTCCGGCTGCCACCACATCTCTTATAAAATGGAACTTCACAACGATATGCTTAGTTCTCTCATGATGAACATCATTCTTCGCCAACTGCAAAGCACCTTGATTATCACAGGAAACCTTCATCTTTCCTTGATCAATCCCTAGTTCATTCATGAATCCGAGCAACCACAAACCTTCCTTAATCGCTTCGGTCAAGGCAATGTACTCCGCCTCCGTCGAAGATAAGGCAACTACCCTCTGCAGACTTGCTCTCCAACTAATTGTCGTTCTATACGATGTGAACACAAAACTTGTCAACGACTTCCTCGTATCCATACATCCTGCATAATCCGAGTCCACAAACCCTTCGACTGGGAGCCTCAAGCTCGAACCATCATCCTCGAAGACTAGACCCTTTCCAACTGTCCCTCGAACATACCTGAGGACCCACTTCAGAGCTGCCCAATGCTCTTTCCTAGGTTCGGCCATGAACCTACTAACTATGCTGAGAGCATAAGCAAGATCCGGTCTCGTACAGACCATAGCATACATCAACGAACCGACAACGCTCGCATAAGGAACACCTCTCATAAACTCCCTTTCCTCCTCGTCGAGTTTCCCAGCAGCACTCAACTTGAAATGAGCTGCTAACGGAGTGAGCACAAGCTTTACATCCTTCATTCCATGCTTCTCAAGAACTTTCATCAAGTATCCCTCTTGAGACAATGTGAGTCTTCTTCGAGCTCTGTCTCGAACTATTTCCATACCCAGGATCCTTCGAGCACAACCGAGATCCTTCATCTCGAACTCCTGACTCAGAGCTTCCTTCAGTTCGGCTATCCCTTGCTTATCTCGACTCGCTATCAGCATATCATCTACATACAGCAGTAGATAAATTCGAGTCTCCATATTTTCACCTTGAAAATACACATATGGGTCATGTTTGCATCGAACAAAGTCCTGCTAAACCATAAACTTGTCGAACCGCCTATTCCACTGCCTTGGAGGCTGCTTCAATCCATTCTCCCCACTACCAGCTTCCTCGAAGCCCTCGGGCTGTGTCATAAGGATCTTTTCCTCCAACTCTCCATACAAAAATGCGGTCTTCACATCCAGTTGCTCCAACTCCATGTCGTACCGAGCAACCAACGACAATATCAGCCTTATAGATCTTTGTTTCACCATTGGGGCAAACACCTCGCCATAATCCACACCTTCCCATTGCGTGAAGCCTCGAGCAACTAGTCTAGCCTTGATTTAACCCCAGAAACCTCCTGTTTCTTCTTGAAGATCCACTTAAAACTAACTATTGATTGCTTCTCCACCGGCTTATCCACCAACTCCCAGGTGTTATTCTTCTTCAAGGAGTCCATCTCCTCCTTCATGGCATCGAGTCATTTGAGCCTCTCCTTACAAGTTATGGCCTCGGTATAGCTCTTCGGCTCAATATCATCCAGCTCTACCTCTTCCACTATAACAAAGGCATATGCTACCACATCAGCATATCTGAATCGAGTGGGAGGTCTTATCTGCCTTCGTTCCCTATCTCTCGTGAGATTATAATCTTGAAGTGCACCTGACCCTTGAACCACCTCGATCTCCTATCCACTTGAGGTACTCTCTTCGACCCACTGGTCGGCTCCACCTCAATCTCAGCAACTGATCTATCTCCTTCGACCTTGTCAGACTGTTCCTCCGAAGCACCACCTTGTTTCTCAAGGATATTTTCCCGTTCCTTGGCCCCTTTATCCAGTTCTCCTACCAGCTCCTCCTTGAACGTCACATCCCTGCTAATGATGCACTTTCTTACATCCGGCTCGAGACACCATAACTTGTACCCTTTCACACCTTCGGGGTACCCAATGAATATGCATTTCAATGCCCTCCTCCCAAGCTTATCTCCTTTGATGTTTGCATAAGCCACGCAACCAAAAGCTTTGAGGTTGCTAAAATTCGGAGGATGACCAGACCATATTTCTTCCGATGTCATGAAACCTAGTGCAGTCTGATGGGTTTTGTATACTGAAAGCATTTATTATAATGAGTATACAACGATTTATTTCTCCTATCTGTTAACAATCTTACACGTATGAACAATGGTATCCTCTTGTCTCACCGATAGGGACGATCATACGACGTGTTGTAGATCGCAGAAGACAGTATGATCACTTGACCTAGTGAGACATAAACCTGATCACAGCCGAGACAGCGTATGAGAATATGTCTGTCCGGATGGCTGCGGCATTGTCGGAATAAGTAGTCTGTCTTGGTTACTTGACATGCTGGTACGCAGAGGTGGCGTATTGATGGACCACAGTGAGATATATTCGTCTATCTGACATCAGCAAATACGAGATCTCGTTATATTGATTGAGTCCAAACCCTAACGAAGGTTCAGGGGTTTGCACGGGTTGACTGTTGCTTTGACTTGCCATGGTGGAGAGCCTAAGTAACGTGCTCGTATATCCGCATCTTGGGTAACAGCAATTCGTGTAGTACCGCTTGAGAGTGGGTTTAGGAAACCATATCCGAGTAATAGGATGGGGACATTCCCTGAGGAGCTCAATAACATTCATCGTGTCAAAGTCCTGCAGGCTGATTAAGTTCAGGCACGAGTGATAAGGATTGAGTGGTACTACTCAGGAATTATAAGATATTAATTAATTGTAGTTAGAGCTTGTCAGAGGCTCCGATTAATTAATGGATGTCCGGTAACCTTAAATATGGGGATTCTCAATTAATACAGCCCGTTCTCATAACGTGGTATTAAAGGGGTAGGTCAGAATTAATTCTGTGGTGAAAAAGAATTAATATTAATTAATTAATTGTGTCCTGAGTTGTGGACATGGGAATTAATTAATTTATAGGCCCACTTTATTATTTGCATTAGGTCCCAGGTCTGGCCCAATAAGTGTGCTGAATTGAGCCCAGGAGCCCATTAGGGTTTACAACCCTAGATCTATAAAAAGACAGCTCTCTCTCATAAGTGAAAAAAATAGAGTTGAAAAACCCTAAACCTAGAGAGAGAGGGGCGCCGATCTGAAAGAAGGAAGGAGGAGAATTTTCGAATTCTGGTCCTGCTCAAGCCACAGATCTACGGAGTCCTCACCAGTAGTAGATCTGATCAGCACCGGGATACAGATCTGAAGATCTAATCTGGAGAACAGATTCTTTTTCTCTTGATTTCTTTGTTTTTGATTTTATTCTAAGAAATTAGAGATCTAATTTCTTATTCCGTAGATAAAATCGGATTGCGTGGTTGAATTCAAGTTGGAAATTCAAACGCAAAAGATCGGTTCAGACTCGACAGAATTACGGTAATTCTTAATCCACAATATTGCATTAAATTCATAGGAGCATGCTAGGTTTTATTATGATTTTAATTATGTACAATAACCATAAATCGATCCAGTTCAGTTTGGTTTTGGTGATCAGTTCACGGGAAAACCCTACAATTGGTATCAGAGCGAGGTTTCTTATTTATGGCTCTTTTGTGCATAATTGAATTCAGTATGCATGTATGGATTTACTATTTTGTGGATTTTGGTTTTTGTTCCTCGTGGCAACCCGTGTAATTCAGCCCACGGTGGTTTATCCGTGTAGGGCTGAATTAATTATGTAAAATCACGAGAAAATTCATGATTAGTCTAGATTTGAAAATTGTAATAGAATAGTTGTTCTGTAATTTTTAAAATTTATTTAGACGGGTCGAGGACGAAAAACAAAGACGGAGCCGACGCAGGGCCGACGGAGACGACGGCGGGCACAGGCGGCGCGGCAGGCACGCACGACTGGGGCACGAGCAGCACGCGCGGGCAGCAGCCACGGCGCGCGCGGCTTGCGCGCAGGACAGCAGCACGGCGCGGGCGCGGGCACGCGGCAGGCACGCGGACGCACGGCCGCGGCGCGCGCATGTGCGCGGCGGCGCTGGGCGGAGTCTGCGGCGGCTGTGGCTGTCGTCGGCTACTGCTGTCCCATCGCGGTGGCTCGTGTTTTGGTGGTTTTTGCAATCCTGTGCAAACCCTAGGGTTTGCATTAGGGTTAGGGAAAATCATCAGATCACAAAGGCCTAAATCCCAAAAGATTTGGTGAATCAAGATTTGGAGGCCCTTGAAGATTTGGGAAGATTTGAAAAGATTTGGAATTATCCAAATTAAATTCAAATTGTAATAGATAGAATTTTTTTTTTCTATTTTTGGGACCACGAGGAATTTTTGTTTGCCTTAATTATCCTCGTATGATATGTGATTATTTATGTGCGCAATTAAGCATGTGTAGATAATATGAAAAGCATGATTTATCGCTTTTATTATTTACAGCTTCCGAAGCATGCTTATGTGATTAATTTCTTGTTGGATTATATTTTGGGAATATTTGGGCTTGTATTATTACATGCAAAAATTTGGGAAATATAATGACAAAGAAATTATGTGTGCGCATAAAGAAACCTTTTAAAAGAAAAATACTAAGCAGATTTTTTTTTAAATCAATAGACCTCCACAAAGCGGTCCTAGGCTGTAAGTGTATCTCTCCTTCTAGTAAACGTCTACGAGTGTAGCTTGCTAGTTCCTAGAGGTGCATGGGTACGGTTGTTGGGATTTCTAGACAAACAATTTAAATCATGTGAATAGTGGGAGAGTTTTGCGTAAACGTCTACGAGTGTAGCTTCCGTAGATCTCTTTCACAAGTATTCTAGGATTGATTTAAATTATAGATAACAAAAGCTTTAAGGGCTGTGCGGTATGGTTACGTGCCATGCTAAACTGTCTCTTTTGGCCAGAGTTAAATTTGTGGTTTAATTGCTTAGAAGCATCTTAGAATATAATGCAAGAATTGCATCCCTGTTCTTGAGAGATGGTTTGGTCTAAGGTTTTCACTAATTATTATTTTCTAGTATCAAAAGTTTCCTGACATGGTAGTGAAATTAAATGGATTGGGGCTTAAAACCCGCAGTTCTGGTTGAGGGTGACATCGTAAACGTCTACGAGTGTAGCTTACGGTGGGAGCTCTTGGGCAATTAGTGGAAAACATTTGTATTTGATTTATTAAAAGGTTTTCAATGCATTTGTTTTCGAAGTTCTACATGTATGTTCTTATTTAAGATCTTTATTGTTTCAGATATGTCTATGTCTACTGTCGATCATCTACTTGCTCTCAATCCTCTAACTGGTCCAAACTTCCATGAATGGAGTTTCTGCATTAAACACATCCTTTATCTGAAAAATCAAGCACATGTTCTTTACATGGATCCACTGTTGCGCTCTCAAAGAGGAGTATGCGAGCTTGAGCTTGAATTCTATGAAAGATGGGAGAATGCTGATGAGTTTGCCTTCTGGCTCATCATGAGTTCTCTGTCTAGAGAATTAAGGCACAAGTATGAGCACCTCGAAAGGGCTGGAGAGCTTTGGAAGGAACTCTCGACAGCCTTTGGCAAAGTGGAGCGAACTGTTAACTGTAAGCTTGTGCACAATCTTGTGTGCAAGAAGATGGTTGAAGATAGTTCAGTGACTACGCGCGTGATGTTTATGATTGATTTCATGAGACAATTTACTGTGCAGGGTGGTAATATCAGTGCGCAAGGCGAGATTGATATTATCCTGAATTCTCTTCCGGAATCCTATTATGACTTTAAGGTGGTTGCTGCTGCAAAGGGAGAGTATGCTCTGCATGAGCTACTTGAGGACCTTGTAGTGGAGCAATCCACCATGCGAGCACGGAAACCTGTTCTGTCTGGTTCTAGTACTGGTTCGACAACCTCTAAGGTTGGAGACGATGTTACTGAGAGCAAGTTCAGGAAAACAGGCAGTGATAGCAAGTCTAGGAAGGGGAAGAGAGTCAATGTCACTCCAAAGAAGAACGAGCGTGCTGGATGCGGAAAGGTGGATTGTTCGAATGCTAAGGGACAAGGTACGTCATTTGCATTTGTAACGGAAACATGTTTAGCATCGGTTTCTACTCATTCGTGGGTAGTGGATACTGGAGCTACTGATCATGTTTGTTACATTTTGCAGGGGTTCACACCTAGGAGGGTGCTGAAGAATGACGAGGTTACCATCTCGATGGGGA
This sequence comes from Plectranthus barbatus, assembly GCA_026898455.1. Classification (NCBI taxonomy): domain Eukaryota; kingdom Viridiplantae; phylum Streptophyta; class Magnoliopsida; order Lamiales; family Lamiaceae; genus Plectranthus; species Plectranthus barbatus. The sequence goes on from JAPKLW010001569.1 coordinate 176,417, forward strand.
ACGCAGCACAAGTGAGTGCAGCTGCCATTGGAGATTTCACCTTGCATTTTGATGATTCTGTTTTAACTTTGAGAGATGTTTTGTACATGCCGAATTTTCGGCGAAACCTTATTTCAGTTTCCAAACTTTATGTTGATGGATATTCAGTTATTTTTGATAGTGGTGTTTCTATCATTGATAATAATGGTGTTATTTGTCGTGGAATGCTGAATAATTCTCTTTATGTTGTTAACTGTAATCATAAGTCTTCTGCAAGTATTGCATGTAATTCATCCGTAATTGATAATCCTAGAAAGTGAAAACTTACTTCTTCTGATGAGGATCTTACATATCTCTGGCACTTGAGACTGGGTCACATCAGCTTGAAGCGGATTCAGAGACTTGCAGATGACGGTACATTAGACTTAGTCCGGGCTGTACCTTATCAAGTATGCGAATCCTGCATCGAGGGCAAGATGTCAACTAGGCCTTTCAAGGCTAGTCAATCTCGAACAGAGGAAGTGTTGGAATTGATCCATTCTGACTTATGTGGACCGATGTCCACGCAGGCTCGTGGAGGGTACGAGTACTTCGTCACTTTCATTGACGACTACTCAAGGTACGGATACGTTTACCTGCTTCGCTACAAGTCCGAATGCTTTGAGAAATTCAAAGAGTTCAAGGCTGAAGTAGAAAAGAAGGTCGGGAAAACTATCAAGTCACTGCGATCTGACCGCGGTGGTGAATACCTTGGTAACGAGTTCCTGCAATATTTGTCCAAAAACGGGATTACATCCCAGTGGACTGCACCAGGTACTCCCCAGCAAAACGGTGTAGCTGAAAGAAGAAATTTGACTCTTCTAGAGATGGTAAGATCAATGATGAGTTATGCAAACTTACCAACTTCATTTTGGGGCTACGCATTGGAAACAGCAGCTTACGTGCTTAATGTGGTGCCTTCTAAATCAGTTCCTAAGACACCTTTTGAGCTCTTCCTTGGTCGCAAACCCAGTTTGTGCAAGTTTAGAGTATGGGGTTGTCCGGCACACGTACTGTCGAAGGAACCTAATAAGTTAGAAAGCAGGTCAAAAGTAATGTTGTTCATAGGGTATCCCAGGCAAACGAAATGTGGTTACTTTTACTGTCCTGAGAGTCAAAGAGTCGTTGTTAGCACTGATAAGCTCATATTTATACTCACTTATCTATATTTTTCTCCATTGTTTCAAGTGCTTTATGTTATGTTTTTACGTATTTCTGTGCATGAGTCTATTTTGGAGGGTGTTATGCCTTTGATGGGTGATTTTTGCAGGTTTTAGGCCAAATTCATTGGAAATCCGTACCGAAAGCAGATGATGTTCAAAGGAACAGTCACGACTTCTACCACAGATGGAATCTGAGCTAATGGAGCACATGTATGGAAAGATCTTTGAGTTAGCTTTCCAACACAACTGGAATCGGGTCAATTGGAGTTCGGGAGAGGAAGTTATGGCCAACACCGTGAGACTGCGCAGTCAGATGTTTCTGTATCGAGAGACAGGATTTGTGTCGACCGAAACAGAGGCCAAATTGCAGAATCGACACAAATTCAGTTCCGGGTTTCGATTTGAAGGTTGTGTGTCGATCAACACAGATGTCCGAGAAGGCTATTTTTGGCATGTTTTGTCAGTTTTTGCTATTTTGATCCAATACCCAATTAGGTCTTTCTTCCCCCTCTATAAATTAGAACTTTAAGGCACGAAATTAGATATTCCTTTATGCATTATTACACTTAGAATAATTGAGCTTTGGAGTTTTTCAAGACATTCAAGGTTCCTATTTCTTTAATGATTCAAGTAAGCTTATTTATATTTATTGCAATGTTTATTTCAATTATGTTAGGCTAGAACCCTTAACAGGTTCTAGGGTTATCTCCATCCTTTTTGGCATGTGTTGATTCAATTAATTCCAAACCCTAATTAATTGGTTCAAATTCTATGGTTTGATTTTAAAATCTATTTTCAATTGAAGGATCGAGAGATGAAAATTGGATTAGGTTTATAGTTATTAATTTGAGACCGAGAGGAGATAATTAATAATAGGAAAATAGAATTTTGATACAACTGTTTTCTGTCTCAAAA
>JAPKLW010001570.1:0-71340 GCA_026898455.1 Plectranthus barbatus
GTCAAATACACATATGGTTGCGACGAATTGACCGATGCCACGTCAGAGCAGTCAAATGGTTCTTGGAAAAAGTAACCAATGCGTGAAGGACGCACGCATTGAAGACCGTCGATTCATCTGACAGGAATTCTCCAACTGCTAGATCTCGCATCTAAAGTTTAACAGTCTGCTAGTTGTTTGAGAACATGGTCTCTGCTACGTACTCAGCAGAGTAAATAACTCTGCTCAAAAATTCATCTGCTAGGACCTTAGCAGAAGACCACTCAGCAGAGTCAATATGGATTTTATTATGAGATTTGGTTGTTACAAGGTTATTGCCAAGCAGACAGTTGATATCAAGTTAGCATATACAAGAATGCTCGGAACAAAATATAGATATCATTTTATATATGGATTCACAAAAATACGTACATAAACAGAAAGTACAACTACATCAGAAGGGTGGCAACGGCTTAAATGGATAAAAATCTACTCCTCGAAGGGTCGAGGGACCTAGAGTGAGATCCTGAAATCTCCGCTCTAGCAGCCAACTTAATGGCATCCCATAGGGGAGATGAAGATGTGGGAACTGCTGGACACTTTGCCGCACCCTTTGGAAGACGAAGGCCGCCCAGTCGACCTCTGCCCGATCATCAATCGCCATCATGGCCTTCCAGATCTCGCGAGAGAGAATCACATCATCAGGATTCTCACCGACAATCATGCTACAGACGATTTTGAACAGAACCTGGTACCGAGGTTGCAAGTGATATGCTGAGGGCGTTGGAGAGAAATCAACCTCTGGGGAAACTCTCCACTTCATCCAGGACGTCCACTCAGGGGCTATCTCATTGTTGCGATAATCCATGACAGGAATCGGACCCCTCGGCAGGCCGAACTCCGAAGCAAAAGTGTCGGCCGTCCATCTCACCAATTGGTTCCTGAAGACACCAACAATGGAGTCTCCAATGGGTTTACTCAATCGTACGAAGTGCTGAAGATGATCCCTGTGGAACGAATAAGGAGTAAGGGACATGAATCTGCCCACACCACTGGCATGGAGACTCGACATAATCCACTCTGCCACATGGTACTCTGTTTCGTATTCTTCATATAAACCAGAATCACAGAGGATTCTGTGCCGCGAAACGAAGAGTGTATGGGCTGGCTCCATATTTCTTTCTTAATGAAAAGATTTTTTTGGTAGAGCGAATGAGAAGAAAAGCAAAGGTCGCAAGAAGCCGTATCAGACGAATCACAGGCTCATTCTATTTATAGAGATACTTATGGTCACTGCTCATCTCTGAATTCGAAGGGTCGCCGTGAGGAGTGAAGTAATCCTTTATTGTAAAGGTCAAATCGGAATTGATTACGATCATGCATGAAAAGCAATTCCGGAGAGTAATATGGCGATGCTTCGGAATACGTGGTAGTTCCTGATTAACTCTTATAATTCTGGCTGCTGAAGATCTCAAATCAGACGCGGGAGATTGCTTTTCCATACAGAGATGCATTTAATGCGTGCAGACGGCGGCGACAAATTGAGTTGTGCCACGTCACCAGCACTCAAGCTCTGGAGGACGTGCATATCCCCACGATCTAACTCTCTACCCCAGTCGTAGATTGCAATTCAAATGGAAGCAATCCTCACCGTCAATTCCCTCTCGTGTTCCGAAATCTACGATACAATAGTCAATTTCAAATCTCTACCTCTTTTCTGAAACCCTTCACCCCTCATCCCTGCAAAACCCTTTCAAAAATTCGAACACTCACTAAAATACCCAACCATGGCCTCAAATCAAAATTCTCCAACTTCTCCACACCGAGAATCAACTCGATCTCTAAACACAGAATCATCACCATCAGAAAACCCAAAAACACTCCAACTTCAACAACCCACATTTATCTATCCATCCACTGCTTGTTCACCCCTGCATGTGCGACATGCACCTGGTTTTACTGGAATTGAGAAGAAGGAAGACATTGATGAGTCCATTCCCTACGCCCAGTTAGTGACTCTGGCTAGAAAGAAGAAATTATCCAATCACTCGGCGGAGCGGAGACGAGTGGCACAGATTATGAAAGACAGAATCATGTACATGCCCCTCGCCATCAAGCACTTTCCCCAATGGATCTTGAATCTTCTTGATTCTGAATTACTGGTAAAGTACCTCTCTGGTGAACCTGATCAATTTCATCCGCATATGGTTTCTGAATTTTATGCTAGAGCTGTCATGAGTGATGATCAGAAATCGTTTAAGACTTGTGTGTATGGGAACATTATAGAAGTAAATGCTGATTTGCTGTCTAGAACTTTTGGACTTAGAAATTATGGAGCCAAGATATCTCAATATAAGGTGAATGATGTTGCTGAAATGGAAAGGCGATGGAACCGTTGGAAAAAGTCAGGAGAGAAAGGACAAGCAAGCATGTTTAAGGTTGCCACTCCAATCAACTCATTGTCAGAGGATTACAAACTGCTTGCAGAGATAGTGATAAAGATGCTCCAGTGCGATGCTGGTTCTTATTCGGAGTTCTCTGTTAAGAAATATGTCGTGATGATGGCATGGAACGACAATATTAAGGGAAATTGGGCTGAGTTCATATTTGAGCGGTGGGCAGAACGTGCTAAGAAGAATGCACATATGGAGATAGATGGAACATTCTCTTCAAATGTGAACTTTGGGTTAAAGATTAGTAAATACTTGGAGATATTGTTCACTAACACAGGAGACGATCGTGGTGTAGCACCTCTTCCCACAGATTACATTCCCGTAACAAGAAAAGAGCCCAAGCCGGTCAATACTAGAAATCCTCGTAAGTTGAAAGGGAAATCCAATGTGGACAAGGATAAACCAACATCTCCTGAGGAACCAGATGAAGCAAGTTTAGCAGTTCCAATACTCCAACACTCCATTCAGATGACACAAGAAGAAATAGCATTGTTGAGAACAAATGCTGAAACAAAACATTGTTTCAAAAATCTTGAAGAAATCGAGAAGTTAGGAAATCTTCCTGCGGAGCAGATCAATGAGATCATGACCGAAAAAGAGGCCGAACAACTTCCCTTAGTTCTTGGGGCAATGGCTTTACCCATTCAATCCAACAAGAGGTCCAATACCACTTCCCCTGCGAAGCAAGCAAGAAAGAAGACAAGAAGGAAATTGGTCTTAACTTCGGATAAGGAGGAATCCGAGGTCCCTGAGAAGAGAAAGAAGTCTGCTGAACATAGAACAAAGAAGCAGAATGCAGACGATGACCATACTTCATTATCTTCCAGACGCTTAAAGGAGCGTTCGCAAGAAATCAAAGCAACCAAGAGAAAGAGAAAGGCTCAGCAAAAAGAACTTGAGAAGAAACAATTCAAGAAGATGAGACAAAAAATGATATTTGATGCTCGTGACCAGGAATTTGAGAAAGTAAAGCGAGCACATGAAGAACATGTGAGTAAAAAGAAGTCCAGAAAATTGTCAAAGGATTCTGCTGAAGTAAACGCTGCTGAAAAGCCTATGGATAATGCTAGCAGAGAAGAAGAGGCTAGCAGAGCAGAAGAGGCTAGCAGAGCAGAAGAAGCTAGCAGAGAAGAAGAGGCTAGCAGAGAAGTAGAAACTAGCAAAGTGGATAAGATATCCGCAGAATCTTCGGCAGACAAGACGTTGAAGGATGTCGATGAAGATCCTACTGCTGATCTTCATCGATTAGCAGAGGAGGCTGCGAAGAAAGGAAAGATGACAGTTCAATCAGACGAGGAGCCAACTCTCAATCCTTCATCTGACAAGACGATAGTTGCAAGAGATCCTGAAAGTTTCATTTCAACAGATAGCAGAAAAGATGGAGCAGGATCGAGTGGAGCTCGAAGTACTGATGAACAAGCCCTCTCAACCATCAATTCTGTTACACCTGAAGAGAATCCAGAACAGAGCCCGTTAGCAGATCAATCTGCCACAGCCCTCTCAAGTGATAATCTGATAGAGGAGCAACCAGATACTGAGACACTTCAAGAACCACCCTTCGTTGAAGAGTATGACTCTCCCCCCACCGAACCTGAATCCTCCTGCATTTCTGAATCTGACTCTGATGAAGAATCTTAGGAAATATTCAATGCCAAATGCTTGAGGAAAACATCATCTGGATCGGATATGTCTCTTCGAGTCCCTCTCAATGGATTACCAGGACCTCGTTATCAGCTACGCAGAATTGGTCAGTGGTGTGCAAAGGTCTATCCTGAAGAATTGCCCAATTTAGAATTAGCACCTATGGCTGAGGAAATAGAACTCTTTGTTCAATCCGAAATAGAAAGAGCCATTGAAGATTTATTCCACACTGAGTTGGATGAATCAACACCAGAAGGACGCTTGATTACAGAGGAATTTCGCCGTTGGAAGAAATTTGATTATATCATGTGTCAACTCTGCTTCGAAGAAAGGATGTTGATCATCGCAGCAAAAGGATTAAACTTCTGGAGGTGCGAGGAACGATGGTGTTTTGACTGGATCGATCAAGTTCAAGGAATGAAACAGTTCTCGGATAAACAAGTAATGTGCAGACTTCAAGCCATCCGAGAACACCGGTCTCTCACACAGACTGCAGGCTTACCCAAGTCCACCTTTGTACCAGATGGGTATTCTGATGCCAGAATTGAATTGTCCAAACGTCAGGCAAGAGCTACAGTAAACTACAAGAGAAACCAGTTGGAATATGAAGTTCAAAGAGCAGAGAGACTCAAGGCTCGAATAGCGGCACAGGCCACTGAACGTGCAGCCCTCGAGATTGACTACAGAGATGTGCAGTTGGTTAAATTCCTTGATGTTGATATTCAGAAAATTGTTAAGGATACTCAGGAAGCACAGGCTCGAATTGCTCAAGAGAATGCACAAATTCAGGAGGCTGCTCATCGGATCGTGCATGAGGAAATCTCTTATCAGGCATATGTTAATGAGGTTGTCGCTCAAGTTCCGCACACAACTATTCCATCGAGCCAAGAACTCATTGCCACCACATCCTTCAATACTACTCGTATCACCTCTCTGCAAATGCCCTTTCCAGTGAATCCCGAAATGGCTGGAGTCTTTACCTCTTATTTGCAAGTAACCTTTGATGAGAAAGTGGCGGAAGTAACCACTCACTTGAGAAGAGAAATTGATGAGGTACGGGGAGATGTATCCCATGTACGATCAGAGGTAGCTGAAACCAAATTGGCCGTCTCTGAGAATAAGACAGGCCTGGAGGTCGTTCAAAAGGATCTAGCCGAAGCCAAGACAGCCCTAACTGACACCGTGATGGTTTATGGTACAAACCTTTTGGCTGCAATCAAAGCGGGGGAAGAGAGAAGAAAGGCTGACCAAGAACGAAGAAGAAAGGAAGATGAGGGAGGAGCTGATAAGGAAAGAACAAGAAATTCAACTACAGAAGATTGCAATGGAGCAGGAGAAGCTGGCTAGACGACTGGAGCGTGAGGCTACTGAGAGAGAAACAGGAGCCAAACTCCTTGAAAATTTCATGAAGTTCACCATGGAGAGACTTGCTGATATTCAGAAGGGGAACTCATCGGTTCCAGCGGACAAGCAAGCAGACAAGCCAGCACCCGACTCATAGACGATAAGGTCCAATCTTTATACTTATTTTTGATTTCTGGATCCAATTTGTACTTAACACTGCTATATCATCTATAAAATTGGATCAGACTTAGACAAATTCTCTTTGTCCACCTCTGATTTTTATTGGTGTGCTCTAGTTGATTTACACTCCTGGTGTATTCAACAAATTTGCATGTGGAGTTGGAGATTATGTTTTGGTTGATGAATGTTTGTTAATCTTATGGGCGCTAGAATTCCTAGCATATTATCTTTGTGTAGCATTCGTTTATGCTTAATCGAGAAATATTTCCCAGCACTTGTTAAGGGGGAATTATATTGAAACCATATTTTTTTGCTTGAACCTAGTTGGAAAAACTCTGTGTTAGATTGACAGGATAGCATAGTTTTGTAAAACACAGACATTCTTCCATTCATGGTCAGCAAATGAAAGTAAGCTTTGATCGCACCAAAAAGGGGGAAATTGTTGGGAAATTATTTCTAAAATCTCCCTTAGGATTTATTTGTAAAAGGTTTTCTTGAATCAAACCTTAGTAGTTGGTCAATCATTTGCTGAACTCTAAATAGTCTAGCAAACTCTGTAAAGTCCTGTATAAGTTTTATATTGAGTTGTAATAGACTAGTGTGCTAGAAGAATTCCTAGCAGTCACGGAGAAGATGATGTTTGCTAAAAGAAGTTGAACAATCGAATGCTAAGATATTAGCATTCATCAACAATCGACAAACTGCTAGAGAAGCGAGCTATCAAAGGATAAAAGAGTCTTCAGCTGCTAAACTCGGATCCTAGCAGAGCAATATACAGGACGCTGAAGTCTCATTGCCGTTCTGACAAAAAGCTCACACAAAGGACGAGACTTTCCCGAAGTAGTTAGGAAAGTACAAGTCAAAGACAAAAGCGAATGTCACAAACAAAACACTCTCGGATCAAGGAGCCGTTGAGTCTAATGGATATGGAGATTCAAAGTTTGAATCTCCATCTATAAAAGACAAGTCCGAAAGTGGAGATTACTACTGCTTCTATCACTACCAACATTCGCAAACTACACAAGTGTGAGATTCCTTTGAAAAAACGAACAAGTGAAAAGTAGTCAGTTGAGAGCTCGTGATAAAAAGTGCATTCAAAGCTTTCAACAACCTAGAGTGTCTCTTCATTGAATATCTGACACTAACCCTTGATGATTCTTGAACTTCTGTTAAGAATCTTCAATCATTGGGATAACTTCCTTCCTAGGAAGATCCAACAGTCACTCTTGAGAAAGATTGACTCTGACGGGCTTTAGCAGCACATTTATTGAGTTCAGGGGCAAACTATAAAAGCCTTAATAGCGAAGGACAAGTTTTACGAAGGTGTGCCCTTGACTTGACCGGAGCTGTGATCGGAGAAGAGCAAAGTAACGGAGGATAGTTGTGCTGTGGCCGGTTCAAAAGTTCGCCGCCTACCGCAAGTGTTGGCGAATCCTTGTACTATTGTATACTTTTCTAGTGAAATACTTAGCATACTGGCTAAGGAGTGGACGTAGATCTATTTGGATCGAACCACTATAAAAATCCTGTGTTCATTTACTGTTTCATTATTTACTGTTCAAATCGATTTGAAACCTAGCAACAGAGTTGCTAGTGTATATCTGAAACTAACTTAAATCATAACTTGAGCTAAGAAACATCTTGTAAACAACAATAAGTGTAACTGACGTATATCTATTCCGCTGCATTTCGTGTTAAGTTTTAATCACGACGACTCTGATATTTGAGGACCAACAAATGGTATTATGCTTTGAATATAAGTGGGAGATTGTTGGGATTGTATACTAAAACCATTTATGATTAAGTGTGTTCGTTTGATACACTAGTCTACATAAAAGTATTGCATCTACATAGTCGCTATCTGATATAACAAACATACGAAACGAACTATAATATCCTATTATCTCGCCTATAGGGATGATCATATGGTGTGTAGGAGATCACATAGGATCATATGAATCGTTTGACCTAGTGAGGTATAAATAGTATCACGGCTGAGACAATCCTTGGATAGGCTGTCGGTTTAGGCTGCAGCACATCAGTTTATAAGTGAGCTTATCCTAACTACTTGATGTGTCGGTACATCTTTATGTATTGATGGGATCAACAGTGAGATGTGCCATTCAAATTGACATATGAATGAGCCAGATCTCTAGATACTTGTTATGATCTTAAACCTAATGGAAGGCTAAGGGGCATACATAAGTTGACCACACTTTGACTTTCTAGGGTGGCGAGTCTTGAAGGGATTCGTGAACTGAATCACGAAGTCCGTTTGCCAAGGATCGTTAATTGGAATATCAAAAATAAATTGCTATGCCTATGAACAATCCTAGCATGCTCCTATATTATTATGCATAAGAAGGTTATGCGGAATACCTGGATTGATGAACGATGAAGAGCGCGTGCGCGGAGATGCCCTTTGATCTTTCCCACTCACCAAGATTTAATTTCCTAACAGATTGAGGAAATTAATCTAAAGAAAATAATGAATTATTTTCGAAAATAATGAGGAGAGAGAGAAGAAGAAATCCTCCTGATCTGATCTTCTGATCTGTTTCCCAACTCGATCTGAAAACCTGGTGAAGATTCTCTATCAGATTCCTTGCCCGATTGAGAAGCAGAATTTCCTCCTCGTATCTCAGACCCTGTCGATCACCACAGCTCCCAATGCTCTGGTTTGCTGTGTGCAACTTGTGATCTTATGAGGTGTAGGTGTGTTGAGGTCTGAGGGACTGAGGCCTATTTATAGGAAATTCTAGGCTTCTGTTGGGCTTGAGTTATCATGGGCCAGACCAGGGACCACAATGCAAATAGCAAATAAGGCCTATCAATTAATTAATTCCCATATTCAACCCAGAATATAATTAATTAATTAATATTGATTCATGCCACCAGAGAATCAATACTGTCCTACCTATTTGCTACCACGTTTTGAGGAACGGGTTGCATTGGACTCGGTTTATCCCCACATTTAAGGTTACAGACATTCGTTAATTAATTCAAGCTCTGACAAGCTATTTAATTAATTAACATCTTTAATTCCTGAATCAATCCACTCAAACCTTTTCACTTATGCTTGATCTTAATCAGCCTGCAGGACTTTAGCATAACGAACCTTTTGAGCTGTTCAGGGAATGTCACCATCCTATACTGGATGTGGTTACCTAGTTCAGATACCAGACAGTCATACAAAAATTGATATCACCCAAGACTGCAGAAGTACAGGTTCAACTAGAACCCTCTCTACAACTCAAAGTGATATACAATATATGTATACTTCTGTATCCTCATATAGGTTTAAGATTCCATCGAGTCATAAAGATCTAGATTCTTTTAATGTCAGATAAAAGAATCGATCTCGACTTAGGTCCTCATCAATGTGTGCCCCACACCAGCATACCAAGACATCCAAGATAAGATGCTTATCCGCATATGCTGCAGCCTACACCTACAGTTTATCCTGGAACTGTCTCAGCTGTGATGACTATTTATATCTCGCTAGGTCAAACAATCCATACGATCTTCCGTGATCTTCTACACACCGTATGATCTCCCTATCGACGAGATAAGAGGATAATTGTGTTTGAGACACATGTTTGTTAATTCAGACAGGAGATGAACATACAACAATTATGATTACCAGTATATTAACCAATAAACCTTGTACATAATATACCAATCATAATGCTTTCAGTATATAAATCCATCAAGTCTTTCATGTTCTCTTTTACCTGCATCTTGGGTGTGGCGGTTTGTGTCTGGCTTACTTAGACCGGACATGTAGGTAATCATATCCGCTTAAGGATGGGGACATTCCCTGAAGAGCTCACAAAGTTCATAATGCTAAACCCTGCAGGTTGAATTATTTAATTCAGACATAAGTGAAAAAGACTAAGTGGTACTACTCAAGAAATAAGAGATTAATAAATTATGGCTAATTGTCATAAGCCAAATTAATTAATGAATGTCCGGAACCTTAAATATGTGGATCATTCAAGTTTAATGCAACTTGTTCCAAATTACGTGGTAATAAAGGGGTGAGTCAGGATTGTTACCGTGATGAAGGTTAAAACAATGTTTTATTTATTAATTATGTTCTGGGTTGGACATGAAATTAATTAATAAAGAGGGCCAACTTTATTATTTGCATTTGGTCCCTGATCTGGCCCACAATCTGCTCAGAGCCCATTAGGGTTATGGTTTTGTAAACCCTAGCACTATATAAGCTTTCCTCTCTTAAGATCAAATTAAGTTTACACAACTTTGAGAGAAAAGAGAGAGAGAGAGAGAGGCGAAGGCTATTAGTCAGGAGGAATTGATCGATTCCTCCGAATCACTAATTCAACTCGGTAACGTATCCTCACCAGATTTCTGAGGAGCAAGGGAACAGATCAGAAGATTAGATCTGTTGGAGCACGATATCTTGGATCGATCCCACATCCAAATCTACTTCTCCATTGTCTCCGTCATCAATCTAAATCTGTAGATTAGTCGCTGGACTTTAGGTATTCCGTAGATCCATCCCTTTGCAATTAATTTTGTAGGAGCATGCTTAGGTTCACCTGATTTATTTGATTAAAATTTATTTTTGATATCCTAAGAACGATCCAAACGGCTAAATAAATAAATGACAACTCACATTGTCTATTGTTGACTCAAATCCTACAATTAGTATCAGAGCGAGCAGTGGATTTTTTAGGCTCTGTCTTAAATAAATTAAGATTGAATAAATATGTATGTTTATATTTTATTTTGGACTGATTTGAATGTCGTGGATGTTTTTGTTCTCATGGCCTTTTCGTTTTTGGATCTGTTTTTCACCACGAGAAAATTCGTGGTTAGATTTGATAGGGAAAATCATGTAATATATTTTATATCTATTTTGTATTTTTTTTAAATCTATAAAATTGGAGAAACTGAGATCCAGAAGAACACGAAGAACACAGTTCAGATCTGATGACAGTTTCAGTATAGTCCAGCAGAGGCGGTGGCGGTCGCACCACCAGCGGCAGTGGCGGCGACAACCGCAGCGGCAAAGAGTGGCGGCGGCGCGGCGGAATCCTAGTTCCCCGCGTGACTGGGCCACGCCTGTTTATTATCGCTGCTGCGTGCATTTCTGGCGAGATCAGCAAGTGGCCGTGTGTTTCAAATGCACGGCAGTTGCCTTGTTGGAGTCGCAGATCCGGCCAAGCGCGCGAGATGTTTTCAAGTGGCGGCCGCTAGGGTTTCGTCGCTAAGGTGCTTGTTTGCAACCTCTGTGTATCATCTTCCTACGCGGCGTGGGTTGCAGGTCCGGTTGACGGTCAGTGCGAGTGGCGGTTCTTTGCTCGGGGTTGCTGTGCACGGCGGTGGATCACATTAGAGGAACAACGGTCGCGCGCTCCTGCGTGCGGTGGCTCTGATGTTCGCAGCGAGGCTGCTGCTTCTTATGCTTTTAAAATTGCCGAAAATTGCGACAGTTGTTGCTGCTGTCACCGGCGATGGTCGCTGGTGGAGGTGGCGACGCTGGCTGCGTGTGCTCCAGTGAAGAGCGCGGCCGCAGGTGGCGGCCATAAAAGTGGCTGGCGGCGACTGAAGGTGCTATGGCGGCTAGGGTTACCAAACCTTGGGTTTGGTTGCTCAATTTGGGCCTGAAACCCTACTTTGCAGCCCAATTGCAGTTTTCTCCGCCTGATTCAGATTTCAAGTTCGACGGAGGCCATATTGAAGATCTGTATTGAAATTAAATGTTGTAATAGTTAAATTTAATTTATTTTCATGTAATTGCATCAGAGGGGCCATGAGAAATTTCTTATTTGTTTATTTAATTATTTTCTCGTACTGACGTGATTTATTATGTGCACACTAGTAAATAATAGGAAAGCATGTTTACTTGCTTTATTTATTTACTATTTAAGCATGTTGTAATTTTAAATTATCAAGCATGCTTTATGTGATTTATTTTATGTTTTAAATTGTGTCTATAAATTCCGGAATCATATTAATTTATGATGGAATTTTAGATGTGACATAATTTATGAGACATAAAATAATATGTGCGCATGAAACCTTTCGAAATTAAAAAATACTAACCTGGATTTTGGTTCTTTTTTAAACTAAAATTATTACACCTCCACAAATACGACTTCTCATTAGAAGTAAATTATTTCGAAGCATAAGTTCTACTCGGGTAGCTCGCGTTAGAAGTAACTAACCAGTTCTAATGCGAGGAGGTTTCCAAATAAAACATTTATTTTAAGATGAGAAGTGGGAGCCTCTAAGCAAACGTCTACTCGGGTAGCTTGCATTGAGAAAACTCTCACAAGTCTCTAAGATTAATCTAAATGGGAAAACAAAGGATGTAAAGGGCATGCGGTATAGGTCAAGTACGTATGCCAAATCGTCTTTTATCATCCAGAGTTAGGATTGTGGTTTATTTGGCTTAGATGTTGCCTGGAGTATAACTCATTTGTGATGTCCCTACTCCGGATAGGTGAACATGGTCTAAAGATCTCCAATATTAATTTCTTTTGTCGACGGATACATGGCATGGAGAGAAAATAAAGGACTCATTTTGGTCTGGTTGAGCGTTTGCCGTAAACGTCTACTCGGGTAGCTTGCGGTGAATTAGCTTGGGCAATTGGAGTGAGTATACTATTCACAGTCTTCTCAAGGATCTTGTGTCAGCAGTTGCTACTTCAGTCTTTTCAGTGAGTCGCTCTGAATTGCTTCCGAGTCTGGAGAGTGATGTCAAAGAAAAGAGGAATGAAGAAAGCAGTGGGAACAATCTTGCATTATCAAGTCTTTCAAGACCTCTTGCTAAAAGTTATTCTAAGTCACGTCGTAATGACATGAAGAAGAAGAATGATGAAGGAGAGAGGAACAAAGGAAAGAAAGAAAGCAAGAAAGACAAATGTTTCAAGTGTGGCAAAAGGGTCACTGGGAAGTAAATTGTCCAAGTTTGATTACTAAGGGACAAGGTACGTCATCTATTACATTGGTTGTTGAAACATCTTTAGTATCAGTTTTCTACTCTTTAGTGTGTTGGGAAATCTGTCTAAGGTTTCCTCCCCCAGTAGCTTACTTGTTTAGATTATAGTTTTGGTGGATCAAATCCTAAGCCCTACCAGCGTCAGTTGTCTCTACATAGCTCTAGCCTTATATGTAAAGTCCTGTTTAGGTCTTTGAGTTGTAAGTCGCAGCTGATCAAGACTCATGCTGACACTGTTCACCAGCATGAGAAACGCTTACCACTGGCTACTGTTCACCAGTTGGGAAAAGTTTCATCAGCAGTCGGCTGACAAAGACTCATGCTGACACTGTTCACCAGAATGAGTAGCGCTTATGACTGGCTACTGTTCACCAGTTGGGAAGGTATTCATCAGCAGGCGGCTGACAAACCTTACCAGGAGAATGCGTGTTCCTACTTACACTATTCACCAGCGGTGATTTCACCAGTCATGGGAGATTCCGAGAAGAATTAACATCCAGACTTTTGGTAGGCTTTGATGATGCCAGGGCAGGTCACCAGCAGAGACTGCCAGCACAAGATCACCAGTATGATCTACCAGTCAGATGTTACCAGCAGAATTTCAGATTCTCTCTCCCTGCGTAGTAGAGATAAAAAGAAGATTCTCTGAGGAATCGACTGACAAAGGATGACTTTAAGGAAGGATAACTTAAAGTCTATCAGTCACAAGACGCCAGTCTTATTCCTCGGACTGACAGAAAGAGCCGTTCTGACACAAAGAGATCTGTGTCAGATAAAGCGGTCAAAGGTATGGGTCCTTTCCGGAAAAACATACCTACAGCCGTCAGAAGGACATCCCAGGTCTGACACCTTTCCGGATGCGTCCAAATGGCTAGAAAGTTTGAATCGGTTCCTGCGGCTATAAATACGTCGCAACCACCAACATTCAAACATCAGACTTATCTGCTCAACCACCGGAAGAACTAAAATTATTGCAAATCGCACAAAGTACTTTCGAGGCTTTTCATAAAGCTTTCCGTGTGTTGATTTATCAAACACGAGACTTCAAGCTTTATGCTTGTAAGTTAAAGATCTCACTTGGTGTTCTTTCTCCTTCGAGAGAGTTCACAGCAGCTCCTGTGCTTACCAGCACTTGAGTTATTACGGGCATTCTGCCGTAGAGACTGTTACGTTCTTGGGAGAACTAAAATACCTAGCTAGCTGTGGAGGTTGAAGTGACGTGCTCGCACTCCATTAGCTGAGGAGAGTTGAAGAAGGATCCAGGACCGGGAGCGGTTGATCTAGTGAACTGGTGGACGAGGCATTCACCAGCTAGAGATAGATCGTAGGAGACCTGTACCTGATTAATCTTAGTGGAATTTCCAGTGCTTCGACTGGAGAGTGGACGTAGATCGATTGATCGAACCACTATAAAAATCCTTTGTTATTTATCAGCTTTCTGTCTTTCATTCATATTTTAAACCCAGCACTCAAGTGCTGGAGTATATCCTGAAACTGATATATAACTGTGCAAACAAGGCTAAATATTCTAAGTTTTGAATCACCAGCTGACAGGTCTCAGTTGTCAGCTGTGTACTGAGTAACCAGCACCAGCTGACCAGTTGCCAGTTGTCAGCTGTGTGTAAGTAGCGTGCAAGAAAACACTTAACATTATTTTCGCTGCGTAACGTATTATACTCTGAAAAACCGGGACCAACAAGTGGTATCAGGCGCGGTCGGTCTTTCTAGACTGGTCGTACACTGAGTCGCTTAGGACCGAGATCCAAGTTTCCTTGCACTCCACTCTTTCTGCCTGTTGATTAGCTCAGGTACACAAGATGAATATCCCGAAGCTGCTCAACTACAATCCGGACAAGCATGATATATGGCGAAAGAGGTCGCTCATTCAGCTGAAAAGCGTCCATCCGGAGATGAAAGACGTGCTGGAAAAAGGGCCGATCGAGATCACCAAGACACAACACCAGCTAGGAGATCGCCCAGCTACTGAGATCCCAAAGCCCCCAGAAGAATGGAACGCTGAAGACAGGAGGCGGAATCAGCTGGACTCCGTTGCTCTCGAGATGATCTTATCATCTCTTCCAGATCCGCTGATGGAGGAAGTCCTCCAATTTGACAGCGCCAAGGCAGTCTGGGACTACCTTGATAGTCTCTGTAAGGAGACAGATCAGATGAAGCGCAACAAGTTGCAAGTTGCGGTGGACAAGTACGAGTCATTCCAAATGCTGACTGGTGAAACCATCAAGGAGATGGAGGCTAGATTCAATACTATAGTCAGCGAGCTGAAGTCTTTGGACAAGGAGTACTCGAATGCAGAGCTTAATGCAAAGATCCTGTCAAAGATGCCCAAGGAGGACTGGTTTGTGAAGACTACATCTCTTAAGGAGAAGGATCTATCCAAGATGACTCCCAAGGAGTTATTTGGTCAGCTCCAAGCACATGAGTGGGATATCCAAATGGTGAACAAAAATGAAGCCATTCGGACCGTTGGATCTCCCAGCATCAAAACACAAGACGAAGCCTACTTCGTCAAGAGGGATTTCAAGTGGAAGCACAAGAAGCCCTTCCACACTGACAGACCTGCTGGGCCGCACAACCAGCAGAAAGAGATCCCATCCCCATCGGGATCTAACTCCAAGAGCAGCGAGAGCTCTATCGCAGATCTTGAGCAACAAATGAAGAGATTGGCTGTTCTTCTGGAGAAAGCCAAGCCTAAACAGGGAGGTTCTCTCAGCTCATCTGATGGAAAGTTCGTCAAGAGAGCTCCCCGCGCGTGTTATCAGTGCCAATCCCCTGACCATCTTAAATTTGAATGTCCACAAGTGGATAAAGAGGAGCGGGAAAGGCTAAAGAAGCTCTTTGAAGAGGGTGCATCCAAGGCCGTTGCTAAGGCCATGCTGACAAGGACAGAGGTTCCTGATATACCTGACCATGATGATGGAGAGTATGCGTCAGATGAAGAGTCAGAAGAGGAAGCGCTACTGGCGCTGATGGTAGCTTTCGGAGAAGAATCAAATGAAGAATGTGCTGACGGTGAGGCAGAACGAGCACTTGCCGCTGATAATGAGGTACAATCTATTCCCCCAATGCATATCATGTCTGCACGCATTCTAGACGATTCTGAGTCGCATTGCTCCGACTCAGAGGTTGTCACCATAGATATTCTTCAGCAAGAATTTTTAAAATTTTACGAAATAAAGAATATCTTGGCTAGCGAAAACACCTCGCTAAAAGATCAGATTTCTATTTTGACCAATGAGATTGAAAAATCTAGGTCACTCGGTGTAGAGTTAGCCACTCTGAAAGAAACTCACTCAGATTTGCTCAAAAATTTTGAAATTTTAAAAACTGAGAGAGATACCTTTCAAAAGATTGTCCTTGAGCAAGACAATAAAATAAATCATTTGAATAAAGGCTCCAAGAATTTGGAAGAGGCTCTATCCCATTGGAGAAAGCCTACTGATAAATTCGGGTTGGGATTTGAAAAGGTTTTGAGCATAAACCAACCCGAACTCACAGCTAATAAGGGTAAGGGCAAACTGGTAAATGCATCAGCACCAGCTGGTAATACCAGTCGGTCCCGTATGGCTGATCAGCTCAGGAATAATAAGACCAGATTCATAGGTGAGTCATCACGACAAAAACCTCAACTGGCAAAATCCTCTGCTGACAGGACGCCAGCGCACCTTAAGACGCAGACTAAGCCGAATAATTCTAAGGCAATGAAGTCAGCGTCAGCTACCAGTGGAATTCGACAGCCAGCACCAGCTATCAAGGGAATTCACACACAACCTCGTCAGTATGCCAATCACCAGCATACTTACAAGGGATCCAAATCTCAGAGTAACTCTGAGAGAAGGATAATACCTGATAGGAGGAATACCTATCAGAGGCCTAAGCCCAATCACAAGTTTTCTCACAGGGCTGTGAAGGCTAGCCATGGTGGTCCAAACTTTCAGAGACCACGAAGGCAACACACACAACCGGAAAAATATTTCCGAAACTCTCAGAGGAAGAATACTTCCAAAGGAGTTACACACACAGCCACACCTTCCCAAACCAAACTCATGCATTACTTCAAAAGGAAGGGAAAGGCTACTGATGATATCAGCAAGGGTAAAACCAAGCTGACAATCACTAAAGTCTGGATTCCGAAAGGAATCATTCAGCGATCTAACCCTGCAGGACCCGCAGAAGATCGGGGACCTAAATAAATTCTTTATTTTTCTTGCAGGTAAAGGATCATGCAACACAGCTTCAGAGGTCGAGAGAGTGGATCTTAGATAGTGGGTGTTCAGCTCACATGACTGGTGAAGAGGATTTGTTTGCAGATCTTATCAAGGTCAAAGGACCTCCAGTTATTTTTGGTGATAACTCTAAGGGCAGAGTTATCAGCAAGGGCTGCATCGAGAAGGACGATGTCAGAATTATAAATGTATCCCTTGTCACCTCTCTCAAGCACAACCTCCTGAGTATCAGTCAGCTGTGCGATAGTGGCTACACAGTTCACTTTGAGAAATCAGAGTGCCAGATCAAGGACGAGAAGACTGGCGAGATCAAGTTGAGTGGTATTCGAAAAGGAGGACTTTATACCGTTGACTGGCAAAGTGGGAAGACAGATTCATGCTTCGTGGCCACCAGTACCATGGAAACTAACTGGCTGTGGCACAAAAGGTTGAGTCATCTGAATTTCAGAACTATCAACTACCTGGCCAAGCATGATCTTGTGGAAGGACTTCCCAAGGGAGGATTCAAGAAGGAAGGGATTTGCAAAGCATGCCAACAGGGCAAGCAAACTAAGAAGTCCTTCAAGAACCAGTCGCCAGTCTGCCCCAGTACCAGTCGGGTACTCGAGTTGCTACATATGGACCTCTTTGGACCAGTAGCACCTCAAACCATTGGAGGAAGACGTTATTCGCTGGTGGTAGTCGATGACTACTCGCGCTATACCTGGGTAAAGCTTCTCAGAACCAAGGATGAAGTGAAAATCATTCTTCCAGATTTGATTGTCAAAGCACAGAAACAGAGAGAAGCTATGGTAAAGCGGATACGATCAGACAATGGGACGAAATTCTGCAACAGTCTGCTGATGGATTTTTGCGCGGAAGCCGGCATTAAGCATGAAAGATCTGCACCAAGGCAACCGCAGCAGAATGGACTGGCAGCTGGTGGTTTTCACAGCCCCACCTGTTTTTGCACAAGGCCCGCCAGCACCAGCCGAGGTGCTCGCGGAGGAGCCAGCATCAGCTGAGGTGCCCGCGGAGGAGCCCGCCCCAGTGGAGGTACCAGCTGAGTCTGCACCAGAAATGACTGATACCGCACCTGATGCGCCTTCCACTTCCATGGAAGTTTCAGCGGAGCCACTCTCTGAGATCCATCCTCCAGCACCTCTACTTGCATACATTGATGCCAGGATGGATCAGCGTTTTGCCTCCTTCCAAGAGCATGTGGAGCAGCGCCTTGAATCTGTCACTACAGGTGTTTCCACCTTTTTGGCGCGGATCCAAGAGGGGGAAAGGGCGCGAGCACTGGCTGAAGAGGAGAGAGCCAGAATTGCTGAGGAAGAGAGACGCCTTGCAGCTGAAGAGAGGAGAATTGCTGCAGAATGGAGGATGAAGAGAGAGGAAGACATGGCCGCACTTACTGAGATCCTGAGGTCCATCACCAGTGCTCGGACTCAGTCACCAGGATCATCTTCCATGCCATAGTCTAGTCAGTTATCATTCAATGTACATGTAATTGCTAAATCTTTAATGGAATGTTAACTGACAAGTTGATGACAATCTCTTATTGTCCAACAATTGTCAAAGTTTTTACTTACCAGCTGAATTTACACATCCAGTGTAATCAGCACCAGCACTCATCTATCCTTTGCTCAGATCGTAATTTCCATATTTTTAAACGAGCAATATCTTTCCTTAGTTGAGGGGGAAGATTTCTTTTAGTTAGAGCTGATGTTGAGGAAGTAATTTCATGGGTTTAGATCTGATAGGTTTCACTTGTAAAACCCTGAAATCCTTTGTAACTTTCCTCATCAGCTGAGTGCTCACTGGTTAGGCTTTGATCGCACCAAAAAGGGGGAAATTGTTGGGAAATCTGTCTAAGGTTTCCTCCCCCAGTAGCTTACTTGTTTAGATTATAGTTTTGGTGGATCAAATCCTAAGTCCTACCAGCGTCAGTTGTCTCTACATAGCTCTAGCCTTATATGTAAAGTCTTGTTTAGGTCTTTGAGTTGTAAGTCGCAGCTGATCAAGACTCATGCTGACACTATTCACCAGCATGAGAAACGCTTACCACTGGCTACTGTTCACCAGTTGGGAAAAGTTTCATCAGCAGTCGGCTGACAAAGACTCATGCTAACACTGTTCACCAGCATGAGTAGCGCTTATGACTGGCTACTGTTCACCAGTTGGGAAGGTATTCATCAGCAGGCGGCTGACAAACCTTACCAGGAGAATGCGTGTTCCTACTTACACTATTCACCAGCGGTGATTTCACCAGTCATGGGAGATTCCGAGAAGAATTAACATCCAGACTTTTGGTAGGCTTTGATGATGCCAGGGCAGGTCACCAGCAGAGACTGCCAGCACAAGATCACCAGTATGATCTACCAGTCAGATGTTACCAGCAGAATTCCAGATTCTCTCTCCCTGCGTAGTAGAGACAAAAAGAAGATTCTCTGAGGAATCGACTGACAAAGGATGACTTTAAGGAAGGATAACTTAAAGTCTATCAGTCACAAGACGCCAGTCTTATTCCTCGGACTGACAGAAAGAGCCGTTCTGACACAAAGAGATCTGTGTCAGATAAAGCGGTCAAAGGTATGGGTCCTTTCCGGAAAAACATACCTACCGCCGTCAGAAGGACATCCCAGGTCTGACACCTTTCCGGATGCGTCCAAACGGCTAGAAAGTTTGAATCGGTTCCTGCGGCTATAAATACGTCGCAACCACCAACATTCAAACATCAGACTTATCTGCTCAACCACCGGAAGAACTGAAATTATTGCAAATCGCACAAAGTACTTTCGAGGCTTTTCATAAAGCTTTTCGTGTGTTGATTTATCAAACACGAGACTTCAAGCTTTAAGCTTGTAAGTTAAAGATCTCACTTGGTGTTCTTTCTCCTTCGAGAGAGTTCACAGCAGCTCCTGTGCTTACCAGCACTTGAGTTATTACGGGCATTCTACCGTAGAGACTGTTACGTTCTTGGGAGAACTAAAACACCTAGCTAGCTGTGGAGGTTGAAGTGACGTGCTCGCACTCCATTAGCTGAGGAGAGTTGAAGAAGGATCCAGGACCGGGAGCGGTTGATCTAGTGAACTGGTGGACGAGGCATTCACCAGCTAGAGATAGATCGTAGGAGACCTGTACCTGATTACTCTTAGTGGAATTTCCAGTGCTTCGACTGGAGAGTGGACGTAGATCGATTGATCGAACCACTATAAAAATCCTTTGTTATTTATCAGCTTTCTGTCTTTCATTCATATTTTAAACCCAGCACTCAAGTGCTGGAGTATATCCTGAAACTGATATATAACTGTGCAAACAAGGCTAAATATTCTAAGTTTTGAATCACCAGCTGACAGGTCTCAGTTGTCAGCTGTGTACTGAGTAACCAGCACCAGCTGACCAGTTGCCAGTTGTCAGCTGTGTGTAAGTAGCGTGCAAGAAAACACTTAACATTATTTCCGCTGCGTAACGTATTATACTCTGAAAAACCGGGACCAACATAGTGGGTAGTGGTTACTGAGGTTACTAATCATGTTTGCTACACTTTGCAAGGGATTGAGCTTAAGGCTTGAAGATGGCGGGATTACCATCTCCAGGACTAATGCTGGATGTTGCTACTTCAGCTGATGGAGATTTTACTTTACGTTTATGATAAACAATGTTTTAGTTTTGAAGAGATGTTTTGTATGAAACTTATTTCCATTTATGTTTTGTGGATTATCAGTTATTTTAGATACAATTATTCTATTATGATAAATAAAAGTGTTTGCCATTATGATTAAATGGATGTTTCTCTTCATTAATTGTTTATATAAACCAACATTGATCTATGACATATTATAGAATCTTACTAGAGATGGGTTACATCGATCTAAGTAGTTCTAAGTAGTTTTAAGTAATTCATGGAATTATGAATTCAATCCAGGTATTCCTAGGAATGGTACTTATGAAAACTACTCAAAGGTATAAGATGATAACCAGGCCTTTTAATAGGCGATTGAATCTCTAGGAGTTATTTCGTGTTTGCTCTGTGTTGAGTCTACTTCCAAAGTTGCCTTAAATAGGCATTGATACTGTAATCACTTAAGATATGGATATGTTTATCTAATTCACTAAAAGTCTTAAACTATTGCTTTAATCAAGAGCGTTTAAGACAAGGTAGAGAATAAATTAAACAAGACCGTAAAGACATTATGATTTTATCATAATGGTGTGTATCTCAAGTGATGGGTTTTACAGTATATGGCAGAGCAAAGGGATTGTATCCAGTTGACTGCACCTGTTATCTCTCGAAAAGGATGGTGTAGGAAGAACGAAATAAATAAAGTTCTTTAAAATTGATAAGCTATGCCAGCTTTGCCATTTTTTTGTTTTTGGGAAGTGCGCTAAGAAGCAGCATTGTGTCTGCTTAATCCAGTGTCTTCTAAATCAGTTCCAAATACCCTAGTGGATCTTGACTTTGTCAAAAGGCAATGATGGGTAGTTCGACTTTTAAGCTGATGAAGGAAGCTGATTCGTTGGAAGAAAGGCTTTAAGCTAATATTGTTTTGTGGGCTATCCCAAGTAAACGGAAAAAGGTGGTTTCTTTATGTATCCTAAATACTAGCAAGTTGTATAGGATGAAACCACGAACCCAAATGTGAGATTGTACTTCAATATTTCCAGAAGACAATTCGAATCCATCAGGAAATACCGCGTGGCATTTTGAGCATACCTTGTTAGGTACTGAAATGAATCAGTAAAAAGTTATGGTTGTATATCAGGATCAGTGTTACCAAATAGCTTTCCAGCTATAGACAACTGATTGATATACAAGTAAAGAAATGTTCGAATGGTAACCTAGTATGTTTCAAAAGTCTAGGTTTGTGAGCTAGGTATGTTTCAAAACAAGGCCTTCTTACTGGTTGCAAATGTTAAATCCATTCGAATTATTTTGTCCATAACAACACATATGAACCTAAGTATCAAGTGCTATATGATGACCACTATGTCGAAAGTCTTACAGCAGCAGCATCAACACCATAGGGATGCCTATGACATCATGACGAGTCTGGAGGCAACCTATGGGGAAACTGATAGAGCCGTCAAATTCAATCGCATGAGGGAAATCATGAGTAAGAAGATGATTGATGGCACCTCAGTGAGAGAGCACGTAGTTACCAAGACTCATCTCATGGATGAACTGACTGTGCATGGTAGAGGTATCGACGCTGAGGCTAAAGTCGATATCATACTGAACTCTCTACCCAAGTCCTTTGAGAGTTTTAGACTGAATGTTGTCATGAACAAGAAAGAGTACACTCTTAATGAGTTACTCAATGACTCGATGGCAGCGGAATCAGTCATGAACCCTCAGAAGGTTGCCTTGGCTACTTCTGGTAATCTCTCTGTTGTACCGAAAGGTATGAAGCGGAAGAAAGGGATTAAGAAGTGGGCTAAGAAGATACCTATGAAGGATGGTGGGGCTGGGAAAAAGCCTAAGGTGGTGACTGATAGGGACAGGTGCTTCAGGTGTGGTAAGAAAGGACATTGGAGGAAAGATTGTCAAGCCAACAAAGTTAGACAAGGTATGCCATTTTGCATGTATAACTGCAAGCATGATTAGAGTCTGTTGTTGCTCTTCCAGAGCTGTAAGCGCTGACTTGTTGGTCATGTTGTTGTACTTTGCAGGGGACCGTGCCGACAAGGCTGGTGAGTGATGGCAAGAAGATACCAAACTGGATGAAGGCAACGTTTTATGACGGAGCTTCATGGAGTTTTCTTTTCTTTATGTTTTGATGAACGAAGTATGTTTAAGAGTTTATTTGTGGGCCGTGGTTTATCGGCAGGACAAATTTTATCAACTTTCTATGGATGTTTGTTATTTATGATTTCAATCATTTGCGATAACAATGTCATTCATTATGTAATGTTGATTTATACTCATTATGTTACTTCGATCAAATATGTCCTTTATATTGGATGTAATTCATCCGTAATTGATAATCCTAGAAAGAGAAAACTTACTTCTTCTGATGAGGATCTTACATATCTCTGGCACTTGAGACTGGGTCACATTAGCTTGAAGCGTATTCAGCAACTTGCAGATGACGGTACATTGGACTTAGTTCGGGCTGTACCTTATCAAGTCTACGAATCCTGCATCGAGGGCAAGATGTCAACTAGGCCTTTCAACGCTAGTCAGTCTCGAGCAGAGGAAGTGTTGGAATTGATCCATTCTGACTTATGTGGACCGATGTCCACGCAGGTTCGTGGAGGGTACGAGTAATTCGACACTTTCATTAACGATTACTCAAAGTACAGATACGTTTACCTGCTTCGCTACAAGTCTGAATGCTTTGAAACTTATATTAACATGATGTTTGATGAGGATTTGATGTTTACTACGGAAGAAATTTTATCCCAAGTATGAGATCTGAGTCTTAATTTCATTGGTGAGTGTGTCTAGAACTTACTTTGTTTATGTTTTAAGACTGCTAGAGTGCACAAGTTTAGGAAATGATTTTAGGCCATCTTTGTTAGCCTATATATATCCCATACACTGTCCCCTTACAATATTTAATCCCTAGCCAGCCCCATTGAGCTTTTACTTTTCTTTTCTTTTCTCTGAGTAAGAAAAAGTTTTGGTTTTCTCTTGTCTATGCGGGAAGGTGGTGAATGAGGGTAGAACAATTGTGAGAAAGCAAAGTAATTCCTATGAGTGAGTGAACTAAAGAAGATTGGGCTCTAGAAAGAAAAAATGTATATGTTTGTCCTTATAAGCTCAGTTTCCATGAAAAAAATATTGTTGAGAAAAAATAAACCAATTATAAAAACATAAAGGAATTTGAGAAAAAAAGCATGAAAAAGAAACAACCTTGTTGCTCAAAGGTGATTAGGATTTGGTGAGAGTCATGAACTCAATAGATTTTTACTCACTTGGCCAAATTTTTCTACCCTTCACAGAGGCCTGCATTATAACCTTGAATAAAGTCATTTATGATCCTAGATCTTGTGTGCACATATTTGCAATGGAGAAATTAGAATATTTGCAAGCCCATGGTAGAACTTGATTTTCATAACTCGCGCGTTCTCATATTATCTTAAACACTTGAGTGAATGAGTGAAACACTATCCTTGTAAGTCTTCCATGATTTACTAATTTTCTGATTCTTCCAAGGTGTTGGTGTGATGTGGAGTTTTGGTTTTGATTGTGATGAATCTTCTACTTGAGCTTTTGGTTCATTTTTCTGTTGATTGAGGACAATCAAGTGTTTAAGTTTAGGGGGATTGATAAGCTCGTATTTTGTCTCGCTTATTGTATTGTTTTCCTTGTTATTTCATGCATTAGTATTGGTTTAGGGTCAATAATTTAGCATGAGTCTTTTATAGAAAATATTATACTTGCTATAGTTAGTTTTTGTAGGTTTTTGGGCCAAAATGAGTTTAAAATTGAAAAGAGCCGGAATAAAGTAGTTGTTGTTTCGGTCGACTTACTTGATGTCGACCAATATGGAAGACAAAGCTAAAAACCGAAGCAAGACCTCCATGTCGACCGACATGGTGCATATCGATCGACGTGGAGGTTGATGTCGACCGAGACAGAAGGAAGAAAGAGAGCTCGACATGGAAGTCCATGTCGATCGACACGGAGAACTGACAACGATCATAATCAAGGATCGAAGTGGTGAACTGATGGAAGACCATGTCGATCGACATGCCGGATGTAGATCGACACTGAGGTCTGGAAACAAACAAAATGCCAGATTTGGAGAGATTTCCTATTCCAAGCCCAATGCCTAATGAAGATATAATTCCTCCTCTATAAATATACGATAGAGCTCGAGTTTTTCAAGAGTTTTCATTATTTTTAAATTTGAAATTCAGTTTTACTTTAGTTTTCTAGTTCTTTATCTTTCTTGCTTTGGAATTGAAGATTGGATCAAGACTTTAAGTTCAGTTTCTTTATGTTTCAAGTAAGTTTTATGAAATTTAATATTTATTTTCCAATGTGTGTTTTAGAATGTTTGGCTAGCAACCCTAATAGGTTCTAGGGTTATTCTCCATCTGATTGGCATGTTGTAATTCGATTAATTCAAACCATTATTAATTTGGTTCAAGTTTTCTAGTTTTAACTTTAAAATCTAATTTAATTGAAGGACCGAGAGAAGAAGATTATTAACTTGATATGATTGTTTTCTGTCTCAAAATGAAGATTCAATTATAGGGTTTAATTTGCATCTTTATCGAGATTGACTAGTTTTGTGTTATTGAGAGTGAAAAGGTAAAACTCACTTGCTACTAATCTAGGTTTTAATTGCCAAACAAGGAATTAATTCCAATTTATCACATTTCCAACCATAATTATTTATTGGAGTTTGGATTGATTGTTTTATGCATGTAATTAGATTGGTTGAATTCCCTAATATCTGTGTTTTTATTTATCTGAGTTTATTTCAATAGTTACTTTCTGAGAATAAAACTATTCTCAATTTGGATTTACTCAAACAACGAATTGAACAATTATGTCCAATAAATGAAATAGTGTCGTTAAACTTTTCCCTTGGGTTCGATAACCTCGTGGTTTATAAATTGATTTTCTCTCTATGCTATAATCAGTAATCAATTTTAGCATCGATCAGTCGTCTATCATTTTCTCAGAGTCATCAGCTCCGAATTATTAGCTGGTCACTCCTTACTCCGCACAATCCAAACTGGGGCTTTGTATTTGCATCCAGTTTGTCTTAATTAGCTTCGTCAGTTCTTTTACAACTCGATATATCCTAATTAGATTTTACATGTTTAAGAACTAAGCTAATCTAGAGACACTTCTAATTTGGTGGTTTTATACATCCTTTTGACACATCAAAACTACAAATAGGTAGGAATACTTTCTAACACTCGAGATTAGTATTGGTTAAACTGGTTGGTCGAGGGGATTTAATTGCGCAGACTACTGGGTTCGTCGATCATCATGATATATTTTCTCAATCAGTTATTGCGTGTTTCTATACACGAGATTCTTAGCATCTAGCTAGATTTTATCTTCCTATTTTCACTGTCTCTTTAGTGTTGAATCCAAGACCAGTTTCTAAACTATTTTCAGAAACCGACACTAAAAAAAACCATCACCGACTACGTTCTGTGAATAACTAAAATTCACAACTCTTCCAGCTAGTAAGGCCTAGCGATGCCTTCGTGTTAAAGCCGAGCTACCTCAAAAGAGCAGCTACAACTTGGACTAGCTTGGTGTGCATACAACCAGAGGACATAGGTGCTTCCCACGATAGCTACACACCAGTTACATCCTTCTGTTATCATGTTCTAGTAATTTTCAATCATTTTGGCTATCGAATAGTGGATGTAGGATTATTTGGAATCTGAACCACTATAAAATATCATGTGTTGTCTACGGCTTTCCAATCTTAACCTTTTGCTCGTATATTTGAAACCCAACAACTCAATAAGTTGTTGCCATTTATTCTGAATTTGGAAATGCGATTTTTCTGAGCTAAATCATGTTTTAGAGCTCTAACTGACTTGTGTAAGAGTCATTTGTGCTACAAGACACTTTTAACACTTTCACTCTATATCAGTCTGAAATTTTGGGACCATCAAAATAATAAATATGTTGATTGTGAAGACTTTGGATTAAATGTGTACGTATCGTAGGTGTATGAAAGTCTTCTTGAAATGTAAAATTTTATAAATGTAGTATTCATAGCCTGATATAGTAAACAGAGGAAATAAATACGTATGCAGTGAAGTCAATCAAATAGCTCGAGATCCGTAAATTGATACACGATTAAATTAAGTTAAAAATTGAGTTAGGACTGAGGTATTTTGATCCACAAACAACTAATTCAAACTTTTTATATATTACTTGTTTTTCTTATAATTTGTTCAATAATTTACCTAGAAATATAAAATATATATTTTTATATTTGAGATAGAGTATAATAAAATTTTCATTAAATTGATATTTATAAGGAAAGAATATATATATATTATTGTGATAGAATAATTTATTTTGAAATTAAAATAACAAATGTTTAAATATAATTCTAAAGTTAAGAATTTATTTAAGATCGACTAAATCTCGATTGAGATCACAATAACGTGTAAACTAGAAGCAAAATAGTACTTGGCTATCAATGTATTACAATCCTAAATAAAATGTTTTTATTTTTGAGTAGGGATGTTGTTGGTCTCAAATAAGAGAACATAAACATGCAGTGAAAAAATATTACTTGTTAATGTTCAGAACTATAGGTCCCTTTGTCAACTTTGACTATGAGAAAACTTGTTAACCGTTAGATGTCTTTTAAATTAGCTGATTTTAAAGAATATTCACCAACAACTTAACAAGCTATTGGGTTTCAAATCAGAAACATAAATACCAAAGCGTATAGGATATTTATAGTAGTTCGAAGCATAAAGTCCTACATCCACTATTCAACCACAATAGATTGGAAATTTACTAGAACAAGTTTACAACGATGATGTAGGCCAATCTATCACTGTCACGAGTAACTCCTCTGTCTACCAGCTGTATGCTCAGTCGCCCTAATCCACCTCGCACTCGTCTGTTTAGCTTGATTACGAACACGTCACTCAGCCACTAGCTGGAAGGGTTGGATGGTTGAGTTCTTCCGAAAACTTCAATGATGGGTTGTTTTAGATGTAAAACCCGAGTTTCTCAAAGGATTGAGAAACTTGTCTTTGATTCTTACTTAGACAATGAGAACTCTGGAGGGTAACTTTAGCAAGGATGTTAAGAGTTTTGTGTATTGAAAACATGGTAAGTTACGAGACCTTGAGAATTTATCAGGTCAATAGATGAATCTCATAAATCAGTAACCCTCTCTTTGTTTGCCTTCTAGTCTATTTATAGGTGCGGCCTCCAGACCAACCAACCAACAACTCAATAGAGCTAACCCAATTGACATCCATTTTTATGAGTGCTTTTTATTTATTCTAAATCAACTAAAAAGAAACATTTACAGAATATTCTCATTTTACTATTCATCCTTGGTTTTTGAATATTTATAATGTATATAGATTAACGGTTTCATAATAAAATGTAAAGTTGATTATGATTAATGCAAATTAAGTTGCCGTTCCTGATATTGTTTCAAAGGAAACTATTAATATTTTCTAATATTCACCCACACAACCTTTTTGTATTTTTTATTATTGATTTTATGTTTGAACATTTTATGTCGTTATTTAATAAAATCCAATTTATCATAGAGTAACGATACAAAATGCACAACAATTTAATTGAACTGGAATGGAAAATAATAGGATTAGACAGAAAGAAAAATTGTCAATAACACAAAATATAAGGTTGTTTCCACGGGAAATATTTGTATCTATAGTAAGGAATGGAGATTAGACATGCACTTCAAATGGAGGTAGATATAGAAAATAAACCAAATAGAGTGTGGCAATCTTTAACTAAACAATTAAATGCTTTAATTAGCGTGACAAATTATATTATCGACTAAAGCATTATCGGGAAAATTATTTATTTTATTCTAGATAATTGAGTTTTAGTAAGTTTTATCTCAAGAATTTTTTCAGTAATTGATATTATCCTATCGTTTTGCTATGTCTATATTTCATCCCACAAAACAAACGAAGTTAATTTGTTACTGATTCACGCGTTTTTCTTCCACGTCGACGTCCACGTGGAAGGAAAAGCGTGAATCAACAATAAATTTACATTGTTTGTTTTGTGAAATAAAATTTATACACAAAATTAAAAGGTATAATAAAATCAATTATTGTAAAAAAAATTACTAAAACACAATTATTCGGAATAAAACAAATAACATTTTTTTTAATTGTTTCATCCTTGGCATGGGAAGAATAGACTCAAAAATTGGTATGATTTAACATCAAATTTATTTAATATTCCCTCCGTCCCGGTCAATTAGTCATATATTGATCAGACACGGTAAACAATTTTTGTGAGTGTAGTAAAATTTAAATTTTATTAGTGTGTGTGAAAAAATTTATCATTTTAGAAAATGTGACTAATATAGTAGGACAGATAAAAAAGGAAAGCGAGACTAATATAATGGAATGGAGGAAGTAATTGGATATGCAATCATTAGGTTAAATATAAAAGCCTAATGGTCTACAAACTAAGCTATACACTCATAGAACAATGTAGTGGAAATAAAAGTGGGTGGCCCCCTACCCCTTTTCTCATCATATTAAAGGATCAACTGGATATAATAGGTGTGTTCGTTTTATTTTCGAGTGATTTGTGCTTCACGTGACTAACTCCAAAATGTAAATATTAATATTTGATTTTCTTGATTTGAAAAAGTGAGAGACAAGAGGGAAAATATATAGAAAGTTTTGAAAGCTCGGCGTTTGGGATTAATTTTTGAAAAGAAGCACAAATTCTATTAGATAGAGTTTTCACAAATCAGCTTGCAGCATGCGACAAGTAGCATTAGGCAAACTTCCTTGAAATTACTAAAACGAGAGAGTTGATTATGAACAAAAAAGTTATCTCATGAGCTATAATATTTTGGGTCCTAGGCGGCACCCACCTAAACATGGCTTTAAACTTGTAACTGAAATGAAAAATACTAGAAATATCAGTCAAATGGAGTTCTTGGCAGAGTTTGATCAACATAGAGGTTAGGGGGGATTTAGCCCCCCAGCTGGATTTTTTTCTCATTTTTATAGTATTTTGATCCGACATTTTGTGGAATAACCTCCTCGTAAAGAAGAAAAAATATATGAAAATAAGAAATAAAAATGATAGGAAGGATGTGAAGTTAAGTGTCGGCAAAAGAAAAAAATTTCAGCCCCTCATGAAAATTTTCTCAATCCATCATTGGTTCTTCGACTAACACGATTTAGAATTTTTTGAGACCAAGGATTGATTGTCCGTCTTGAATCAGAACATGAAGATAAGAACTCTGAAACAAAAATGGGCGGAGAACCCATGTGATCCCGGAAGAAACCTCCAAACCATGTGGGTTGATTAATGCATCAGAGTTGAACTTGAGGCAATACACCTCAAGATGTTGCCAATGAGATTGAGTCTCTCTAGTATGTAGAATGTTAATAAGGGGGGAAATGGATTTCCCTTTTTTATTTTTAATTTGTCAAAATAATACTTCAAATATTTTTCAATATTCATAATCCAATATGGCAATGAACCACGTACATTGTACTTCCTCCGTCCCACTTTATTCGTGTCATTTTTCTGATTTGTATATCCCATTTATTAGTCACATGACCGGAAAAATAATCTTCTCACTAATAAATTATTAATTTTTCTAAACTCTATCTCTCTGGCTAATGTGCCAAGAAAAATGAGACGAGGGAGTATTAGATATGTGTGTGATTTTTAAAGTTTTAAAATATGCTAAATGAGTTTATGTCGTAAATTTGAAAAAAAAACTGACAGTTTGAACATTTATTTTGGAATATTCATATATTGTAATATATTTGAAAAATTCGCATAGTTAATAATATATTTGCATAACTCTATAAATGTTGACGTGTTGTGTCGTGCGTTGAGCCACATTAGCTTCCTCTCATCGACTATCTTAAATTTAAAACAAAAAAATAATTTATTTAGATTTAATATCGATAGTGTACAATATATTTGAAAAAAATTGCAATTGTTTAAAATATATTTACACTTTCGGTATGATTTATGATTGAAAATTACACACATATTTGAATACATGTGGCTATGAGATCGAAGGAGAAAGCGTACAGTGCCATTTCTCTACTTGTTCTCGCCTATATAAACCCCCGATTCTTTCATGAGTATCATATAACATTATTTGAGAACAAATTTGATTCAAAATGTTGCCTATATTCTTATGCATTGCAATCATAATCGCTACAAACTGGCTTCTTTACAAGTGGTGGAATCCCAAGTCCGACGTAGTTCTCCCGCCGGGTTCCATGGGCTTCCCACTACTTGGCGAGACTCTGGAGTTCTTCGCTGCCACCAGCACTTCCGACGTTCCTCCTTTTGTACAGAAAAGGATGCACAAGTAATGATTTTAGCACTTTTATTATAGATATAAATGTTGATCATGGTATATAAATGAATAAATCATGCATATATATATGTGTCTGAATTTACGAAGGGATTTTAATTGGCCAGTCCAAGAAATTTCAAATCAGCTGTATCGTCTTATATTGTGGGTTACTCAATTTTAGTCAAAAAAAAAAAATCTTAATACTAATTTTAATCTTTCAATTTTCAGATTAGACTGTTGAGTCTTCCAATTTACAATTTTTTTTTTTTGCTAGAGGTTTTTCCCTTTAAACTTTCTAAACAATAATAAATATATGAACTATCAATATATCTCATTAAAAATAAAAATAAAAAGATGTTACAACCTATTTTTATGAACAATTTATTAGAACCTATTTGCACTTTAGTACAATAATATAATTCAAAACATAAAAAAAAATTGTTTGCATGTTCATTTTGATATCATAATTTATATTAAAAGAAACACTAATAAAAAATTAATTAAGTCAACAGAGTCAATCCGTTAGATTTTCCGTTATACTTTTTGGTTCAGGATGACCAACTCCAAAATTTCAAGCTAAACTAACATCTCTCCAATATAGGTATGGTCCGATATTCAAGACAAATCTGGTTGGACGGCCGGTGATCGTGTCGACCGATGCTGAACTCAACTACTTCATCTTTCAACAGGAGGCAGAGGCATTCCAAAGCTTGTATCCGACCTCATTCAACAAGATATTTGGGAGCCAAAACGCCTCCACTCTGCAGGGTTTCGTCTACAAGTTCGTCAAAAACATGGTGCTCAATTCATTTGGCCCTGAAGCCCTCAAGAAAATGCTACCTGAATTCGAACACACATCCAATCGCTACTTGGAAATGTGGTCAGGCCGGCCAACTGTCAATATCAAGGAAACCATTGCACAAGTATAATAAGGAGCAGATGAGAAAAGCTTATTTATGTTTTTCACATCACTTTAATATAATGTATACTTCAATGATATTCAAGCACCGTGGTTGCGTATTTCAAGAAAACAAAGTAAACATAATCAAACATAAGCACGAACCTTTCTTGTGACATGAATGTGGGAATTAGGATTGATCATGGTTCGTTTGCAGATGATATTCAATCTTGCCGGGAAGAAGCTATTAAGTTACGACTCAGAAACGTCGGCGGAGGATATGAGGATGCATTTCGCAGCCTTCATGAAGGGATTAATCTCCTTCCCTATCAACATTCCTGGAACAGCCTTCCACCGTTGCTTACAAGTAAAGATCTTCTCTTCCATTATTTTTATAGTATATATTATGGGCGGATGCATAACTCGAGCTTCGTTGGGCTTGATCTAAATTTCGTGGGGATGCCCAAATATATATATATATATATTGTTAGGAACCGAGACTCCCACATTAGTATGATATTGTTCGCTTTGGGCTGAGCACAAGCCCGCACGAATTTGTTTTTGGGCATCTCCCAAAAGGCCTCATTCTAATGGAGTTATTGGACTCTATTTTATAGAAGGAAATTTTCCCTTCTCCAACCGATGTGGGATAGGGGTTTGATAACCCCAACAATCTCTTTTCTCCTGCAATATTGGTAGTGTCCGAGGACGTAGGCATAATTTGTGCCGAACCTCGTTAAATTCTGGTGTTCTTTATTTTCTTCATTTATATTCCTCAATTTATGTTTATTGTTTTATTATCGCTTCCGCAACAATTGGTATCAGAGCTAGGATTATTCTGAGTATGCTCTGTGGTTGCAGTGTTAACTGATCCTCCACATCAGAAAAGATTTCCTTGTTTTTTTTATCTTGGGTTTATTGAGGGATATATTTTTTTGTTACCAAAAAATGGAGGAAAGCTCAAGCTCAAAGGGATTATCTTCGATTTTTTCGAGGACAGCTATTACAAGTACGAAGATAGCGGTGGAGACCTTTGATGGCACCGGGCATTTTGGTATGTGGCAAAGTGAAGTTCAAGATACGCTATTCCAGCAAGGTCTTGACATTGCCATTGAGGAAGAGAAGCCAGAAGATATGGAGGAGAAAGAATGGAAGACGATCAATCGGTTAGCATGTGGTACAATTCGGTCGTGCCTATCAAGGGAACAGAATTATGCATTTTGCAAAGAGACTTCTGCCTATAAGTTATGGACTGGGCTCGAGGAGAAGTTTTTGAAGAAGAATAGTCAGAATAAACTTCACCTGAAGAAAAGACTATTCCGATTCACTTACGTATCGGGTACCACGATGAATGATCATATCACCAGTTTTAATCAGCTGGTCACCGATTTGATGAATATGGATGAGGTGTTCAAAGATGAAGACCTCGCATTGATGTTGTTGGGATCACTTCCCGATGAATTTGAGAATCTCGAAACTACTCTACTGCACGGGAAGGCTGAAGTGTCTCTAAAAGAAGTGTGCTCTGCCTTGTATAGCTACGAGCTAAGGAAGAAGGATAAAAGAGGGAGCACGAAGGGAGATGCTGAAGTGTTGGCAGTAAGAGGACGTTCACAGAAGAAAATTAAAAACTTGTCCAGACCAGGCAAAGACGAATGCGCCTTTTGTCGGGAGAAGGGACATTGGAGAAAAGATTGTCCCAAATTGAAGAACAAGTCCGACAAAGGAAAAGCTGTAGCAGAGTCGAATGTAGCTAAGTGTGATGACGAGGATTCAGACCTCTCTCTAGCTACATCATCATCTACCGCTTCTGAAGTATGGATGTTGGATTCGGCCTGTAGCTATCACATGTGTCCTCATCGCAATTGGTTTAGCGATATGGAGGAATCGAAAGGAGGAGTTGTCTACACGGCGGATAATACCCCACTCACCACATTTGGGATTGGCTCCATCCGGCTCAAGAACGAGGATGGATCAATCATCACCTTAACAGGTGTTCGGTATGTACCGGATCTGAAGAAGAATCTTATTTCGGTTGGAACCTTGGAATCAAAAGGTTATGAAATAAGAATCAAAGATGGTGTGATGAAAATCATATCCGGTGTACGCGTGGTGATGAAGGGTGTCCGGAAGAACAACAACCTCTACCACTACTCTGGCAGAACTGTAGTGGGTGAAGCTGCAGTGGCCTCCACCAACGATCAAGTGGCAGAAGCAACGAGGCTATGGCATATGCGTTTGGGTCATGCTAGTGAAAAATCCTTGAACTTGCTTGTGAAGCAAGGATTACTGAAGGGACTTCATACCTGCAAGTTGGAGTTCTGTGAACATTGTGTGAAGGGAAAGAAGACAAGAGTGAAGTTTGGAACAGCAATCCATAACACAGAGGGTATATTGGATTATGTTCACTCTGATGTGTGGGGTCCCTCAAAGACGAGCTCTTTAGGAGGGAAACACTATTATGTCACTTTTGTTGATGACTTCTCGCGAAGAGTTTGGGTGTATACGATGAAGACAAAGGATGAAGTGTTGGGAGTTTTCCTCACTTGGAAGAAAATGGTGGAAACTCAGACAGGCAGAAGGATCAAACGTCTCCGAACGGATAATGGCGGAGAGTACAGAAGTGATCCTTTCATGAAGGTCTGTCAAGACGAAGGAATTATGAGGCACTTCACTGTCAGGAATACACCACAGCAGAATGGGGTGGCAGAAAGGATGAATCGAACTCTACTGGAAAGAGTTCGCTGTATGTTGTCCAATGCTGGGTTGGGCAGACAGTTTTGGGCTGAGGCTGTTACATACGCAAGCCATCTCATCAATCGTTTGCCATCAACTGCTCTGAATGGGAAAACACCTTTGGAGGTGTGGTTCGGGAAGCCTGCTATGGATTATGACTCTTTACATGTGTTTGGTTCCACTGCATACTACCATGTAAAGGAGTCGAAGTTGGATCCGAGAGCAAAGAAAGCTTTGTTCATGGGGATCACCTCTGGAGTAAAAGGCTATCGTCTATGGTGTCCAGAGTCGAAGAAAATAATCTTTAGCAGAGACGTCACCTTTGATGAATCTACCATGTTGAGAAAGGTGGACGTGGAGCAAGTTGATGAGACTCCTAAGAAGGTGGAGTTTGAAGGAATTATTATGCCAGCAGACAATAAAGTTGTCAATGACTCTCCTATGGTAGAAGGAGAATCGGATGAAGAAGAGGTTCATAACGAGGAGCCTCAACAGCAACACGAATCAATTGCAACACATAGACCAAGAAGGACCATCAGAAAGCCTGCTCGCTTTGATGATATGGTCGCGTGTGCATCTTCAATTGCAGCTGATGGTGTTCCTGCCACTTACAATGAGGCCTTTTGGGAGATGCCCAAAAACAAATCCGTGCGGGCTTGTGCTCGGCCCAAAGCGGACAATATCATACTAATGTCGGAGTCTCGGTTCCTAACAGTGGTATCAGAGCCCAGGTTCGGGCTGCGGAGGAGACCGAATTTGTGGTGGACTATGGTGCATGTGGGAGTACCCTCAATTGCCGAGTGGAGATCGTCCATGAGTGCCTTGTGTCGAAAGCTTCCTGACAGGTGGTCAGACGGCGGGTTCCGTAGGTTGACGGCGGTGCAAGATGATGGTGACGGATCTATTAACTCGAGGGGAGGATCTGTTAGGAACCGAGACTCCGACATTAGTATGATATTGTCCGCTTTGGGCCGAGCACAAGCCCGCACGGATTTGTTTTTGGGCATCTCCCAAAAGGCCTCATTCTAATGGAGTTATTGGACTCTATTTTATAGAAGGAAATTTTCCCTTCTCCAACCGATGTGGGATAGGGGTTTGATAACCCCAACATATATATATATATATATATATATATATATATATATTTTCAAATCCCATGGGGGAAACAACCTCGCGAGCCCCAGTGTAGATCCATCCCTGTATACATGCAAGATGATTAAATTTAATATTCCATCGAAAAAAATCTTCCAAACGTGATTTATCATATGCATTAGGGAAGAAAGAAGGTGATGAAAATGCTGAGGGAAATGCTTCAAGAGAGGCGAGAAAGGCCTCCACAAGGTCGGGCGGATTTCTTCGATTATGTGTTAGAAGAACTCCGACGGGAGAACACGGTGCTGACAGAGGCGATGGCGTTGGATTTGATGTTCGTGTTGCTCTTTGCTACCTACGAAACCACCTCCTTGGCCCTCACTTTGGCTGTCAAATTCCTTAATGAAAATCCCTCCGTTTTGAAACGACTAACAGTGAGTGATTAGTGTTATTATAATTATTAAAAGGCTGGATTTTACATTAAAGGTGAGATATTGCAACAGTTTTTTCTAATAAATTATGAACTTCTAAACTTTCAGTTTTGTTTCAAATTTAAGACATGGACAAAATTTAGAATTAAGTATTAGATAGATGGGAGTTTTAAACAAAATGACGATATTTTTGGTATGTGTGTCACTTTTATATGTTGGTGTCATTTTATTTTATATTTTTGTTGAAAAGTTAACTTTTCGTTATTGAATTTTTGCTCTTGTCATAAATTTCAAATAAAATTGATATTTTAAGTATTTATTAAGAAATACACATAATATTGATAAAATTGCAATATTTTGTAAAAAATTTGCACTTGTTCTCTAGTTTTCTTCCATTGAGTCGCACTCGTTCAATGAACGTAGTGTGGACTCCAGAGTGTCCCAAAGCTCGAACCTATGACATTTTTAGACATAAGGTGCTCTCATCACTGTACCCTAAATATGGGATAATTAATTTTCTTTATCAAGTGAAAGACATAGAAAAGAAAAGGATAAAGAATAATAGAAAAAATGATTGATTTATTGGATTATTCATATCACAAGGTTATTTCATAAAATTAGGGTTTTTCTTATAGATAGCTAGTTTTTATAACATGCATACTATTTATAAACAAGATGAAAAACTTTTATTGTGAAATAGATGATTTATTGCACACGTGATTCTCATGTTTTAGGACTATTGGAATTCATAATCAACTGGTCATATACATAGCATTTAATTATTGTCTTCATATTTTATATTGTGAACAGGAAGAACATGAAGCAATCATAGCAAAGAGGGAGAATCCGGATTCGGGGCTAACTTGGAGTGAATACAAATCCATGAAGTTCACATTTCAGGCAACCACTCATCATAAATATGCAATTAAATAATTTATATAGTTGATATATGCTATATCTAACATAAAATTATGGTATATTTTTGCAGTTCTTCAATGAAACAGTGAGGCTAGCTAATATTGTTCCAGGGATTTTCAGAAAAGCATTGAAAGAAACTAAGTTTAAAGGTTTGCAATCTTATATATAATTATAAATATTATTCATATTTAATGTATAGTAGATATCAAGTTAACCTTTTTAAAAATAAATTGAGAAGGGCATAGGGTTAATCTTAGCTATATATAAGATCAATTTAACTAAGCTTAAAGGTATTACAATATAATTTATTAATATTAATAATGATTAATATGTGTGAGTGTTAACGCAAATCGCGATTTGCTCTTTCTCTCGCCCACTTCAATCAACGCAGATTTATGTGTCTATACAACGGATGTTCTTTTTTATTTTATTTTTTTTTGTATTTGCTAAAGAACCCTTATATAGAGAGAGAGAGAGAAAGAGAGAGAGAGGTCTGATCATATGAGAATAGTTGTTAACGTGAGAACATGAGAATAGAAAATGAAGTAATTTTAAGATAAAATGAACAAAAATGAAGATAAAAATGAACAATATTTTAGAAAAACTGAAGGCTAAAAAGTACAATGAATGAAATCGAAGATAAAATGAAGAAAATGGAAGATAAAATGAAAATGAAGTATTTTGAGGTTAAAATGAATATTTTTTCACTGAATGATTTTGATGTTAAAATGAAGTATAACGAGAATATAATGTAGTATTTTCATATTCTCTATTCTCACTGGATTAAGCCCATATATATATATATATATATAATTGAAATTTTTATCTCTTTTATTTATTTTTATTCGGACAGTAAATGAAACAAAAATTTTGTTGGGGTCTTGACTCGATTGAAGCTTGTTTATTAAATTTTAATAGACCAAGCATAGCTCATTTTTAATATATAGAGATACATTTATTAAACTCACACACAAAAATATCCCCGGTGAAGCTCTTACCAGTGACCCCTTGATTTGTCCATGCTTTCACTACTATACCCCGAGTGAGGGGACACAAAACTTGAACTTTGTAGTAATCGACTCGTAAACTCATGAGCAAAGCCTGTTAGTTAACATTAGTAAGAAATAAAAAATTATTAACTTACAATTTTAATATTTTCATTATTAAAGAGCTGCAAAATATGATAAAGCTTTGTTGTTAAAAGAAAAAATTAAAATTATGAATATGATATTTTTGGAATTAATAATTTTTAAGTGAAAAAATAATGAATATGTTAATTATAATCTAAATTTAGAAAATTCTTTAAGGCTCAACGAAGCTCGATTATATTCATGAATTTCAAATTCTCGATAAAAAGCTCGAAGCTCGACTCAATAATAAATGTGTCAAACCTGAGTAAGATACTCCTCAGCTCAACATGGTTCGATTACACTGCTATCTTTTAATTTTATACATAATTTAATATTTATTTCATTTATATAATTTATTTTTAGATAATGAAAAATATAATTAAATCATAGTTTTAAAATCAATTTATCACATAATTTAACTCTTATATTATTGATATAATTAAGTTATCTCAGGGTTATTTATTTTGTTTGAAATGGCAAATCTAATATTTATTATTAGGAATCATGTATTTCACTATCTTATTAAATAAACAGTCAGCGAAGATACATTTGCTAACTATTTTTTCTACAATACAGAATATACAATTCCGGCAGGTTGGATGGTGATCAGGGGCGGAGGCAGACTTCAAGTTCCGGGGGGGCTCGACTATGTTCCGGGGGGGCTCGACTATATCACGATTGGATCGAGTCTTATAAATTTTTAGAAATATAACTAAAAAAAAAAAAAAAATTCGACCGCCGGGGGGTCGGCAGCCCCCCCCAGCCCAAGGCTGCCGCCGCCCCTGATGGTGATGGTATGCCCTCCAGCCGTTCATTTAAATCCCAACACATACAATGATCCACTCCTCTTCAATCCATCGAGATGGGAGGCAAGTATTTCAATAATATTTCACATAAAAAAATCCGTTTATCTTTAACTTCTTAACCATTATTTTAATATCAACTTCAAATTCTATCATTGTTTACATATTGTACAAAACTCTATTATTAAGTTATAATATGTGGTTTATTGGGGAACATATATAAATCTATTGGAATGCAAAATGATAAGAATATATTAATATATTCCATAAGGGTTATGAGTATAGTCTAGTATAGGTCAGAGTTAATGGTTCAACTGCTTTATCCCAAGTCTCATAATAAGTTAATCGATCGATGAACCTAATAATCATATTCATTAACTAAATTAAATAACGTTTATAAAATTTAAAGATAAGATTATATAAAATAATTCATTAGTTACTGAATAACATATTATATAAATCATTAAACATATTTTGATATTTAAATTATATAATACATTTATAATTATAAATTATAATTTATTATAGTTTACATTAATTTAGACTGACCCACCTCATTGAAGTATATATAATAATTTTTAGTCTTTAGTTAAAAATTGATCATTACAATTAATTAATTCATAATGGTATTAAAATTCATTTTTATTTTACCAATAATTATTATTAAATTCGTCAATATAATAGCCAAGTATCAATTAAAGAATAAATAAGAAGTAGAAGATTTGATTTGCAAAAATACATGGGTTCTGCATTTTTCCCTTTCATTCTCTTCCTAAATGTTTTAAACTATTAAAGAAAATTTAGGTTTTTACAATACAAATTATAAACCTTATTTAGAGCATAGCGTTTCATTCATAGATTGAACTCCCAATAATAATCTGATGTTGTCAATGTTAGAAACATTATCCATATCAATCTGTTAGTGAGCTGAACTTATGCATAAATTGTAATTGGGCACCCTCTCCCCATGAGCTAGTTTTTGGGATGAGTTATACCCAAGCCCGTTTATTATCACTGTAATCTCTATATTCATTAATGTTATGAATTGATATAGGGAGTCGACACGAACATCGCATCAAGAAACTTCATGGTGTTTGGAGGTGGATTGAGACTCTGCGTTGGGGCAGATTTTGCCAAGGTGCAGATGGTTATGTTTCTCCATTGTTTGATCACAAAATTCAAGTAAGAAATTAAATCATCACTACATATATACATATAACTTTACTTTTTCTTGGGATTATATTAATATAATTCACTCTTTGCACCCAACTACAGCTTCAAAGCTACAAATGGAGGGGAAATTCTTCGAATTCCTGGTTTACAATTTCCAAATGGATATCACATTCATCTCTCTCCAAAATAAAAGATGAAATACGGTTCGATGATTGTGGGTTCAGGAATAAGCTGTTTGTGTTTTATATTTAATGTCTCTTGTTTATAGATTATAGTCTAATTAAATAAATGTCCTTGTGTGTAATTCCTAGCTAGTTTATTTTATGTTTTCAGCTCACGTGTACCCGATTTCCCTATATATAAAATATAATAAAACTTGTGAATAATTTCGTGTAAGAATCATTTATTTTATTGGAAACATGACTATATAATAATAATATCATAAAAGTTATAGTATATTTTAATTATTTTATATCTTTTTTACTAGTATATACAAAATCATAATGACTTCAGTAAGTTTACATAACAATATTGTTTATGATAAGTGTGGAGGTGACTGCATGGGATTATGCATGAAGATGAAGGAAGTATGCGTTGGTGACAGTTGAGCTTCGAACTCTCGATTTTGGCTAAGTGAGTGTAATGTTGCAGTACACTTAAAGTAGCGTGTTTGTATTTTTCTGGGGTGTGTGAGTTGTACACGTGTAATGGTGTGATTGGTGAGCATGGTTAGTTTGTTGAGAGTAGGTTTTTCATATACTATTCATCATCTTCCTAGTGAGTTAGTTAGAGAGAGAGAGAGAGAGAGAGCGAGTTTGATAGAGAGAAAGGCTGAAACCTTCTCGTTGATGTAGTCAGTGAAAGCCGATGAACCACGTAAATGCCTGCGTACAAGTGTGAGTCTATGTTGTGTTGCGTTCTCGTTTGAGTTGTGTTGTTGTGTTCGGTTCGTGTGCTCAAATCCTTATAATAAGACATTATAAAATATAACATTTGCACCCTCAGGACGTAGTAAATAAACCAAACATTTCATGAGCTATTCGGGTCTTCATAACATTGAATTAAATTAATTAAACTTGAATTTTATAGTATTCGACTTGATTGTGAGCTTGTGACCAAACTTGTTAGTTAAAATTAATACGAAATAAGAAAATTATCTTTTTTATAAAATAAATATTTTCATTATTTAAGAGTAACAAATATGAAAAATCTTTATAGTTATATGAAAATTTCCAATTTGAGTATAAATGGAATATTATTTTTGGAAAAAATTAATTTCTTTCAATTGGTCCCAGTTTTTCGGAGTAAGTTTAGATTGCACAACGTAAATAATTGTTTATTAAACTTTCACTTATCCAAACTGACGGTTGTTTGTCAGTTTGAAATCTTTGTTTGGTACTGAAGTTTGAGTATGTATTATGGCAGTTTCAGTATATACTTCAATACTTGAGTGTTGAGTTTTAACGATAAGTAAAATGATAAACTGAAAGTGATAAATAAGACAAATGATTATAGTGGTTCGGACTCTAATGCTTCTACGTCCACTCTTCAGACTCGAAGTCTAGATATCTACTAAGTTTAGGATTACACAGGTGCTCCTACGATCTATGGCTTGTCGGTGAATGCCTTGTCCACCAATCCTCAAGCTCACTTGTTTGGTCCTTGCTTGTTTAGAGTTTTCCCAAACTATCAGCTTGCAGCAATAAGCTTTTAAGACTCAAAGAAGTAGACGTACATTACTGTTTTAATCTTTCTGGGAGAGAAAGATTACAAAAGTATAACTCAAGAACTTCGAAGTTCTCATTCTCGTGTTCACTACTGTGACACATGGAACAGTTTGAAAGCCTCGAACGGTTGTGAGTTTGACAGAGTGTTAGCTCTTTAAGAAATCGTAAGCTTGGTATGTGTTTGGTTACCTTCTTCTATTGAATTCCTCCGATATTTATAAGGAGAAAATCGAAGGTTTGAATCTTCTTGCCATTAGAGACAAAGAAGATGTCATCCGATCAGAAGTCGCCGTTTATGGTAGAGATCGACGGGCACGTAGGTGATTTCCTAGAGGGTAAAGTACTTTCCCCGCTTTTTCTGATTGCAACAACGATTGTTCACCTTTTTTCAGAATGACAGTGTTTGCTGAGTACGAGGAATGGTGGATAGGTTAGTCCGAGGTATCAAGACTGAAGTCTTGGGCTTGCTGACTTTAAGGAATCTCCATACCTTAAAGTTTGTACATGTCAATACCATTCCTGTGAACATTCTTCTTGTTTTTGAGAGCTTTTATATTTACATATATGACTTTGACCTAAACAAAGAGTGCATTGATTCTGCAGAATCAAAAGCAGAAAGATGTTTTGAGAACTGAGGAGCCAATTGTGAAGGAGAAGAAAGAATGACAATGGTTGCTTACACTCACACAAAAATATCATAGCAACCACAAGTCTCCACCTCTAAAGATGTTGAGGTAAATAGTTTGCCTAGCATAGCATTAGAGCATGCATCTGACATGACCGACCCGTATCACTTCGAGTCAGAAGATTTTTGTCTTGATCTTATTCTGAAGAAACTTGCGCAAATTTGCAAATTGCAAAAAAACAATTCTTCGAAAATATATATTTTTTTTAAATGATGTCAAAAGACT
The DNA here is from genome assembly GCA_026898455.1 of Plectranthus barbatus. Taxonomy (NCBI): domain Eukaryota; kingdom Viridiplantae; phylum Streptophyta; class Magnoliopsida; order Lamiales; family Lamiaceae; genus Plectranthus; species Plectranthus barbatus. The sequence goes on from JAPKLW010001570.1 coordinate 42,625, forward strand.
AACTGCTCAGTTGAATAAAGCTCAATCTATTTTAAAAGATTTTCAGAATCTTGTTGTTGAAAACTAAACTCTAAGGACAAATTTTGAAAAATAGTCATAAGAGTTGATGACCCTGAAATAAGAAAACCTTAGGCAAAATAAAATCGTTTACTTCTTAAGAACTCAAGAGAAGTTTCCACGAACACACACATGCAAATACTACCCCTGAAGTTGAAGTTTCAAAACTTGCCTGAGGGACAAGTGACTAGAGAGAAATCATGTCATCTCTTGATCAAAACTAACCAGAAAGTAGATAAGGAGTTAGTTTGTTTTTCGAATTATGGGAATGATAGTTGGAGCTCTCCCAGTGGTAGAGACAGAGACGAGAAACTACCCAACTATCATGAAAATAATTGAAACTTACCCAATGATGAGCAATCATATTGGAGGCCTTATCCTAAACAACAACAACATTAGTTCAAAAATGAACACAACTGCCTTAATGGAAAGGCTTTGTACTTTGGTAGAGGAAGATTTACAAGGAAAGAAAGTAATATTGTCCAGTGTACGCTGAGATGTTATTCCCGAGATTTGTCAAGTAATCTGTTTCTAGAAAAAATTATCACACACACACACATAGCATCAAGAAACTTCATGGTGTTTAGTGGTGGATTGAGACTTTGCGTTAGGGCAAATTTGTAGGGATTTCATGGCAAACCGAACCGCCGAATCAAAATAAACCCGGATTGTTCAAGGATGTTGAGATCAATTAACATACGATAAAACCCTAGCATGCTCCTATGAATTTAATGCAGTGGATATTGAATATACCTTTAGTCCGTAGGGTCTGATCTGATCTTGCACGTTTGAATTCTAATCCATTGATTCAACCACGCGATTTAATTAAAACTACAGAAATAGAAATTAGAACCCGATCCAAATACGAGAAATAATCAAGAGGAAAAAGAAGAGGGAAAAAATTTGTTCTCCATATTAGATCTTCAGATCTATATCCCAATGTTGTTCAATCCTGCTAATGGTGAGGATTCCACAGGATTGTGAATGTAAAAGCCGGAGTTGAATTTCTTCTCCTCCCAGACACTGGAGGCGCCACCCACTCTATCTCTCTCTCCTAGGGTTTCTGTGATTTTGAACTGAACTTAGATTTGAGAGAGAGAACAGTCTATTTATAGACCTAGGGTTTCAACCCTAGTGGGCTACTGGGCCTCTTTTTAGCTTATTTAATTTGGGCCAGACCTGGGACTTAATCGAAATAATAAAGTGGGCCTATGAATAAATTAATTCCCATGTCCACAACCCAGGACACAATTAATTAATTTATATTAATTCTTTTTCACCACAGAATTAATAATAACTTACCCCCTTATTACCACGTTATGAGAACAAGCTGCATTTACTTTAAAATCCCCATATTTAAAGTTACTGGACATTCATTAATTTATTGGAGCTTCTTACAAACTTCCACAATTAATTAATTTCTTATTTCCTGAGCAGTACCACTCAAACTTCATCACTCGTGCTTGAACTTAATCTGCCTGTAGTACTTTAGCATGATGAATGTTATTTAGCTCCTCAGGGAATGTCCCCATCCTATTTCTAGAATATGGTAACCTAACTCCAGTCTCAGGCTGTAATACACGAACTGTTGTTACCCAAGATGCGGGTATACAAGCACGTTACTCAGGCTCTCCACCAAGGCAAGCCAAAGCAACAGTCAACCCGTGCATACCCCTAAACCTTCGTTAGGGTTTGGACTCAATCTAGATCGAGATCTTGTATTCTATGATGTCAGACAGTAGAAATACATCCCAATGTGGTCCAATCAATATGCAACCGCACATACCAGCATATCAAGTAATCAAGATAGATTACTTCTTTTTTACTACAGCCTACACCGACATACTTATCCTCATACGTTATCTCGACTATAATAATATTTATATCTCACTAGGTCAAGTGATCATACTATCTTCTGCAATCTACAACACGCAGTATGATCGTCCCTATCGGTGAGACAAGAGGATACCATTGTTACTCGCATGTAAGTTTGTTTAATAGATAGGAAATAATGTTAAATGTATACTCATCGTAATAAATGCTTTCAGCATACAAAATCAAACAATCTCCCACTTATACTCAAAGCATTATACTCGCTATTATAAAGTATACGGTGTGTCTATCTAGTCTAGCTATTACATTAACCACTGCTAGTGATAGGCATCCACCTCAGACCTAGTCCACAAATATGTTTTTCGTAAACCTTATGTGGCAAGCACTTTGTGAATAGATCAGCTAGGTTGTCTCTAGTATCAATCTTCTTGATGCAGATCGCCTCTCAATACGATCTCTTATATGATGTGGTACTTACTCTCTATGTATTTGCTCACCTCGTGAGTCTGTGGTTCCTTCGAGTTATCAACTGCACCAAAGTTGTCACAGTGAATTGTGATACTCTTAGGCAAACATGGAATCACATCCAAATCTAAGAGGTAATTCTGGAGCCATACCCTTTCTTTCGAAGCTTCGGAGGCAGCGATATATTCCGCCTCCATGCTGGAGTCACCAATGCATTTCTGCTTTGAGCTCCTCCAAGATACAACCCCACCTCCCAAGGTAAACACATAACATGAGGTTAATTTCTTCTCATTCTGGTCCCTTGGAAATCCGAATCTGTATAACCCACAGGGCACAAATCCTCACTTTGATAAACTAGGCAATCATTCCTAGTTCTCTTCAAATACTTGAGGATGTGCTTTACCGTAGTCCAATGCATCTGTCCAGGGTTAGACTGATATTTCGCTACCATGCCAAAGGCATAACAAATATCGGGTCTGGTACACAGCATTGCATACATGAGGCTACTCACCGCAGATGCGTATAGTACAAGACTCATCTCATCTTTCTCCTTCTGTGTCTCAGGACATAGACTAGTAGAAAGATGTACGCCAAGTATGAAAGGTAGCATGCCCTTCTTGGCGAGTTGCATGCTGAACCGGGCTATCACAATATCCACATAGGATGCCTCAGATAAGCTTATCATCCTTTTCTTACGATCCCATAAGACCTTAATCCCAAGGATCTACCCAGCTTCTCCCAAATCTTTTATTTGGAATTGTTTGGATAACTAACTCTTAATCTCCGACATCACTCCCTCGTTGTTTCCAAACAGGAGTATGTCGTCCACATATAATGCAAGGAAAACCACGCTCCCACTAACATAAAGTCTGTATACACAACTTTCATTCTCAATTTGTGAAAATTCGTAAGATTTAATCACATCGTTGAAATGTAAGTTCCACGACCTTGAAGCTTGCTTAAGTCCATACAAGGACTTCTTAAGCTTCCAGACAAGAAGTTCTTCGCCCTTGCGCATGTAACCCTCGGGTTGCTACTTATAGATGTCCCTACCTTCTTCAATGAAACCATTTATTAAAGCGGTTTTGACATCCATCTGTCAAATCTCGAGGTCCAAATGCGCTGCTATGGAAAGAAGTGTTCGGATGAATTTGAGCATGGCTACGTGTGAAAATGTTTCATCATAGTCTATGCCCTCTTTCTGACTATAACCCTTTGCCACCAGCCTAGCTTTGAAAGTCGTAATCTCTCCATTCGCTCCCTTCTTTCTCTTGTATACCCACTTGCACCTTATGGCCCTAAAGCCATCAGGAAGCTCAGCTTTCTGGTATACATCCATAACGGTTACAGATTCAATCTTAGAATCCATGGCGATACACTATTTTTAAACATCCGTCTTCAGGGCCCAAGTCCGTAGGCTCTCCCACGAACATGTATCTTTCCAGCTGGAAAATAACTCTCCCACTGTGACACGGCATCGGTGTCGTGTCAGCAGTTGGTGCAGCAACTTGTGGTTCTGCACCGTGCTCTAAAGAACGCGTCGGTGGTACTGTACCTCTCATAGGTGCACTCACGTTCGCACGTTCCCCTTCCCTTGGAATCACATTCTCATCTTCAATTTCTTGAAGAACTATATCACTCCTTATCTTGTGGTTTTTCACATAATTGTCCTCCAAGAATCTAGCGTTCGTGCTAACAACGATTCTCTGATTCTCAGGACAGTAAAAGCAACCACCTTTCATTTGCCTAGGATACCCTATAAACAGCATTACCTTGGACCTACTTTCTAACTTATCAGGTTCCTTCATCAGCACGTGTGCCGGACAACCCCATACTCTAAACTTGCACAAACTGGGCTTGCATCAAAGGAAGAGTTCACAGGGTGTCTTAGGAACCGATTTAGAAGGCACCAAGGTTAAGATGTTAGCTGATTTTTCCAATGCGTATTCCCATAACGAAATGGGTAAGCCTCCATAGCTCATCAATGATCTCACCATCTCTACAAGAGTTCTATTTCTTCTTTCGGCTACACTTTTTTGTTGGGGAGTACCTGGTGCAGTCTGATCGCGTATATTTTTAACCCGCAACTTAGCAAAGCTAATAATATAGCGGCAAATAAAATTATCAATCCCACGAGGAAAGAAATAACGAAAAATCATAAGTACTAATCCATAAGTTCTCGAAATACTGGCTAGGGGGATTTTAGAATTAAAGGTTTTGGATTTCAAATTGATTTTGGAAAACAGAATTTAAAACAAGAAAATTAAATAGCTTTTGAGAAAATATATGCGAAGTACAGATTCCAGGGATATCTATCTATCAAGTATGACATGTATGAATGAATTGATTAATTCCTAATTTAATTCCTCTTCGTAGTGAAACATCAGAAAAGTATTATGAACTTCTTTGTTGGACAATTCATAAAGTAGATTAATTAATTACCTATCTCCTGTCGATCTCAAGATGAATTAATTAACTCCAGAATTCTACGGATCTATTCCTATAATTTATTCCCTTCAGTTACGACAAGAAATCAAATTATATTGTGAAAATCTCTTTCCATCGAAAACTATTACAATTACGTCTCTAATTCTCAACTATGTAATCCTAAGATGTGGCCAGCATACTCAAGATTAAGAATAAAATCAGATTTCAGAAAGGGAAAATAATTCAATTAATCAAACATGCATACATTGATAGTTCGAAACCCTAGAATCTGGGAAGGAAGTTAGTTACACATAATCATAGTAGAATTCATCAAAGATAAATAAAACCTGAATTGCATAAGAACTTGGGTCTGAATGTCTTTTCCCAAAAATCTGTCTTCAAACATAAAACTCCACTAAAGCTTGGAATCTCTCAAAATCTGAAATATGGAATGAAGTACAACTAAAAATCGAATTTACAGAGATATATATAGAGGTGGAGGCATATCCTATCAAATCTGGGGCTAAAGATATGAAATATCTCGATTTTCAACAAATTCTCGCGCACAGACTCCCGTCGATCGACGGAGCTTTTTCTCTGGCGTTCCTTCTGTGCGGTCTCACGGTTTTGGCCATAACTTCCTCTCCCAAACTTCGATTGACCCGATTCCAGTTGCGTTGGAAAGCTAACTCGAAGCTCTATCCAATGCCATGCGCCAATAGCCCGAATTCTTCATGTGGAAGAACTCTTCACTGCTACTCTTACACGTTACTGCTTTCAGAATGATTTTCTCGTGAATTTAGGCCTAAAACCTGCATGAACATCAAAACACGCCTAATACCACCTAAATATAGACTCATGCATAAAATATAAGGATAAACTCAATAAAACCACATAAAACAGTAGAAAATAATATAGATAAGTGAGTAAAATAATGAACTTATCAAATCCCCCAAACTTGAACGTTTGATTGTCCTCAATCAATAGGCAAGAAAGAAATCAAAAGATCATGTAGTTAAAGTGCAATGCCTCACAACATTCATCACAGTCAAGAATCAAAAATCCACTACACACTAGCAATTCGAAAGAGGCAGAAAATTCATCAACTATGGAAGAACTCACAAGAAGTGTATCACTCAACTTTCAAGTGTTTAAGGTATAGATGAACGCACTCAACAACATGTATGAAGAAATTTCTACCATAGGCTTGCAAATTTTCAAATATCTCCACTGCTAGAATGTGCACACAAGTCTAGAATCAAAATGGACATTTGACAGGTTGTAACGTAGGCTTTTTCTGATATGGTAGGGAAATATGGCCAAGTGACTAAATAAATTGAGTTCATGACTCTCAACACATCCAACCACTATCTATAATCATCCACCTCATCTCCTCATATACATCAACAAACTCAATTTTGTTTTCTAGCTCATTTTGAATCTCTTATGCTCTTTTCGATAATTTTGTATTCTTTTCTTTTCAGAGAGCTTGTGAGAATTCTAATTATTTCTTTTGATCTTCTTTTTGCACACATCTTTTCACCACTAATTTATCATTTCTTATCTCCAACTCACTTTCAATCAACCCCATACGTACCACAACTCAAGACACGAGTGATACAATACTTTTCTTAATCTCATAGACAAGGAAAGAAAAATTGTACAAGCTCAAAGTGGCTAACTAGGGAAGATTTTATTGTGAAGGGACAATGTTTAGGATATTGGGTTAACAAAGATGGCCTAATATCATCTCCTAAACTTGTGCACACTACGCAGTCTCAACACAGAAAATAGGCAAGTTCTAGAGAAATCAAAACACACATGTGAATCTCACATCAAACGAAATAAAGGCTCAAATTTCTCACACAAGGGTTTAAAAATTTTCTTCCACAGTTAATTTCAAATCAGCTCAATCAGCATGCAAGTATAAGTGTCAAATCAGTCCTATCATGCGGTATTCTACATTCATAGGCATCTAACCACAATCTCAATCAATTCAAACTCAACCTTCAATCAATTCTAATCTCACAATCTCATTCAGGTTATCTCAAAACTCAAAATTTTCCCCCACAAAATAGCATAAAATAGAAAAGAAAATAATTTAAAGACGGAAAGCAAAATAAATAAAAGATAGAACGTTCCATCTCTTGTCCACATCCCCCCAAACTTATTTCCAACTCAAAGAGTGGAATAAGTTTGAAAATCAGACAAAAGAGGGAACGATACCTGGTGGTTGATCTCAGACATCAACTTTTTATCCCCCGGAGTCTTCAAACATCGCTCAACGTGAACTAATTCATTTGGGCTCGGCGTTGATTTTTTTTTCAAAATAAATGTTAACGCAAGACAAAAGCAAAACTAACAGAAATAAATAAAGAATGAGAAAGAAAAATAGTAAATTGCTGGGTTACCTCCCAACAAGTGCTTGATTTAACGTCGCAGCTCGACGCTACCTCAATTCACCTACTAAGGAGGTCGGGTCCAGACTGGCCTTTCCGCAACATCCTCTCCATCTTTGTTCTTGATGACTTCCATCACCCATTTCTTGGAGTCTTCTTCCAGAAGGATCTTGTGCATGCATAATAAAGGACTGACTCCTTTGATATCCCCCATTGTCCACTCAATGACGGACTTGTACTTCCTCAGATGTGCCGGTAGTGGTTTGAGTTTCAAAACAGGCGGATCGGAGTTAGAAGGCTGCTGTTCCAGACCTGCGTCGATCAACGTAGGATGTGCGTCGATCGTCGTGGGCAAAATTGCAGTTATCCCTTTTCCACGTCTCGTTGTTTTGATCGATGAAACCGTCATGTTAATTTTTCCTCCTGTGTCGATCAACGTGGACGATCCCCCATGTTTTTCTGGCTTGTTCTGACGGTGTCGTCTTGGTAGTTGCTTCATTTTATTCTCCTTTTCTCGAGTTATCTTCTTGAACACATCTAGCTCCATCTCTTGATCCACAGGCTCATCCTTTGCCTCATCCAAATCTGAAGATGAAAACAGAGAGTGCAGAAGAGAGTTTTCTAGAGAATCCGAATCAATTTTAAGAGAAGATGAGGGAGAGGAAATCACTGGATTGAAACAATTTATCATATGGCGCTCTTTCCGGTCGCTTCCTTCATTATGATTCTGCATTGTTTTATCGATAGGAAAGGTGACTGACTCGTTATTAACCTGGAACGTCAGTTTGCCGTCTCAGATATCAATCAGCGCTCCACCTGTCTTCAAGAAAGGTCTCCCCAAGATCAGCGGAATATTTTGGTCCTCTTCCATGTCGAAGACCACAAAGTCGGCTGGGATGATGAAGTCTTTGACCTTGACAAGCACATTCTCCACGATGCCTCTCGGGTAGGAGACAGAGCGGTCGGCCATCTGAAGTGAGATGGTGGTTGGCTTGATGCTTCCAATGGCCAACCTCTTGAAGATGGATAGCGGCATTAAGTTGATGGATGCGCCGGAATCACAAAGGACCTTCCCAAAGGTCTCTCCTCCTATGACGCAGGGGATCGTGAAGGATCCCGGGTCCTCCCGCTTCAGCGGCATCTTCTTCTGAATCATCGCGCTGCATTCCTCGAACAAGTTTACCGTCTCATGCTCCATAAAGGGTCTTTTCAGAGAGACCATGTCCTTCAGAAACTTGATGTACCTGGGCATCTCACGCAATGCTTCAACTAGCGGAATGTTGATGTGCACCTTCTTCATGTTCTCCAAGAAGCGTGCATACCTCTCGTCCATCTTTGTTTTAGCAAAACGCTGCGGGAACGGCAGGGGAGGCTTATACATAGGTGGCTCGACAGGAGTGGGCATCGATCGACGTGAGGTCTCATCGATCAACTTGGCCTTTGGATTGGCATCGATCGACGGCGATCCTCCGTCGATCGACGGGGTTGTGTCAGCGACAGCTTCTTTGGCCTGCTCGACATCTTCGTCCTCCTTTGAATCAGTCCTTGCTTGCTTTGGCCCTTCATAGGATTTTCCCCCTCTTAGAGTGATGGCATTCACTTGGTTCTTCTGACTTTGAACTTTGGGGTTGGCTTGAGTATTGCTAGGTGATTGCCCAGGTTTGTGCTGGGCTTTAAGAGCTTTGGCGATCTGAATGACCTGAGTCCCTATGATTTGCACGTGTTTCTCGACTCGGTCCACCTTGGTCTTTACTCCAGCTATCTCTTGCTCTAGTTTTCCCACTTTGTCAGTGGATCCTTGCATGAACTGGGCCAAAATCTCCTCGAGATTTGGCTTCTTTTTCTCCACCATGACTCCATCTTGTACTTCAAATCCGGGTGGTGGCTGGTCTGCAGCATGAGGGTTCGCATAGGAGAACCCTGGGTGGTTCCAGGCATGAGTGTAGTTGTAGGGCTGGTTGCTTTACTGATATCCTACGCGGTAGTTGTTTTTATAACCACTCTGTTGGATAAAATTGACACCTACACACTCCCCATCAACTGGAGCTTGGATTGGCTCCACCGCTGAAACAGTCTTCTCCGCTTTCAATGTAGCGAAGTCTTCACGCAACTTCTTTAATTCGACTGCTAGATCAGGTTCTTCAGTGACCTTGTCCACAGCTTTCACAGGTCGATTGCAAACTGAGGACCACCGGTGATTGTTGTTGGCCATCTTTTGAAAGAATTCCATAGCCCTCTTACCACTCTTTGACATGATGGTGTCTCTTAGCGTAGCATCCACCAATTTGACGGTCCTCTCATTCAGCCCCTCATAGAATGTCTCAGCCTGCTCCCCCAATGACAGTCCATGTCCTGGACAAGATCTCAGCATCTCCTTATAGCGCTCCCATGTCCCGTAGAAGCTCTCATCTGGGTATTGAGCAAACCGTGTGATCTCCTTACGCCTCTGTCTGATGACGCTAGGGGGAAAGAAGTTCTCTAGGAACTCATTCCTTAGTTTTGCCCATGTGCCGATGCTTGTCTTTTCCAGTGCAGAGAACCATGACTGCGCTTTATCACACAAAGAGAATGCGAACAGACGCATTCGGATCGTGCTCTGGCTGACTCGGCTGATCTTGACAGTGTTGCAGAGTAATATAAACTTGTCGAGGTGAGCATATGGATCCTCGGTAGCTCGTCCACCGAATTGGTTTTGTTGCACCATCTGTACCAATCCAGGCTTCAACTTGAAGTTATTGGCATTGATGCCAATCCTGAAATCTGTCTCCACGAATCGAGGATGGTACTTTTTCTGGATAGCATCCTCGTCCTCGTCATCATCCGACTCCCCTAGCCGATCCTGATCTTCTTCATCTTCATCCTCAGGATCATCTTCAAATAGAGGATTGCGGCGAATGTGCCAGTTATTCTGATTGTTCCTCTCGAGGTTCAGTTGTTGCAGTTGCTCCCTCATGACTCGCATTTCTTGAACTAGCGCTGTCTGCTCCTTGATAAGCTCGTTTTTCTACTCACTTATCGCATTGTTTTTCTTTTCTTTTATGCATTTCAGTACTTTTTCTTGAATAAAATGAGCATGAGTATATATTAGAGGGTATTATGCTTGCCATGGTAAGATTTCGCAGGTTTTAGGCCAAATCCAATGGAGAACCCGTATCGAAAGCAGCAGATGTTCAAAGAAACAGTCACTACTTCTTCCACCGATGGAATCTGAGCTAATGGAGCATTTCATTTAAAATATCTTTTAATTATCTTTCCAACGCAACTGGAATCGGATCAATCGGAGTTTGGATGCGAAAGTTATGGCCAAAACCGTGAGACTGCGCAGAAGGGTCGGAAGTGGCGGAAACGTCTCTGTTTCGACCGAAATGAAGCTATCTCGGCCGGGCCGAATTCTCCATCTCGGCCGTGGCAAGGGCCATCTCGGCCGAGACAGACTTGTTTGGCGAGATTTTCACATATTTTGGGCGAGAATTGCTTGGGGAACAAGATATACATCAATTTGGAAGCAATAAATCTACCTTTTGAAGATATGCATCCAAGGCCTCAACCCTACTACTATATAAACTCTTCAATAGCTCAGAATTATTGGCCCCTTTTAGTTTTGAGAACCTTCTTTTAGTTTTTTTATCTTTTTCCCCCCTTTACAGTTTTTACACCTTTATTTTCTGTTTTCTTTAGAATTCTCTTTACTTTTTGTTGAACCTTTACTTTTTAATGCAATCTTTATTTTTCCATGCAATGTTTATCTTTAATATGTTAGGCTAGAACCCTAAACAGGTTCTAGGGTTTCTCCATCTGTGATACTTGTTTAGATTTATTTATTCAAACCCTTGTATTGGTTTAAACTCTTTGATTTTATTTCAAATCTATTTTCAATTGAAGGATCGAGAGATGAAAATTGGAATAGGTTTTAGTTATTGATTGAAGGACCGAAAGGTGAAAATCGATAATAGGAAGTAAGAGTTTAATACTTTTGATTATCTGTCCGACCAAGAAGATTTCAATTGTAGGAAAATCTAGATCTTTATGAAATTGATTAATTGGTGTGTTTGAGACCGAGAGGAGATAACCACTAGTTAGTAATTTAGAATTTAATTGCCCGATCAAGGAATTAATTCCACATTAAAAGGTTTTCCACCAAAATTGTGTTTTATGGGTTTGAATATTTAATTCTTGCATGTTGATCAATTTGATAGATTTCCCTAAAATCTGTGCTTTTTATTATTTGAATTTCCCTCTTTAAATTAATTGTTTTGAAAACCCAAAACCTTTTGAATTGATTTACCCAATAAGAGTTTTGAAAACTATATCCAGTACATGATTTTCCCTCGTTGCACTATCCTTGTGGGATCGACCAACCCTTGGGTTGTCTTATAAATTTATTTGCCCTTTGCTATAATTTGTATGCAGATTTAGCATCGATCACTCCTCCAAAGTCAGCCCTTGCGGAGGTGGCTGTACAATTGGCTGTTGTGCATTGTCCGACAGTGGTACTTCGTCTGCCATTGCTTGACTAATCGAGCCTTCTTGGGCGCGCTTGTTATTTTGGATTTTTCTGCACGTGGCTTCAATGTCTGGGTAATAATAAAGCGGGTCCTTTCCTCTAGCTCTCGTACTCATGCACTACCTGTACAGCAAAGAAGGTAGCGAAGTAAAACTGAAAATAAACTGAAACAAACGAAAAACAATACAAGAATCGAAAATAGAAATTTAAAGGGGGCATCGATCGACGTGGACCCGGAAAACGAAAAAAAGGGAAAATTGAAAATACGAAATTTTACAACCTAAATCAGTATTTTGATTACAGAATTAATAGTGGGATAAATTCTATTCTTTCCCCGGCAACGGCGCCAAAATTTGATCGCGTATATTTTTAACCCGCGACTTAGCAAAGCTAATAATATAGCGGCAAATAAAATTATCGATCCCACAAGGAAAGATATAACGAAAAATTCTAAGTACTAATCCATAAGTTCTCGAAATACTGGCTAGGAGGATTTTAGAATTAAAGGTTTTGGATTTCAAATTGATTTTGGAAAATAGAATTTAAAACAAGAAAATTAAATAGCTTTTGAGAAAATATATGCGAAGTACAGATTCCAGGGATATCTATCTATCAAGTATGACATGTATGAATGAATTGATTAATTCCTAATTTAATTCCTCTTCGTAGTGAAACATCAGAAAAGTATTATGAACTTCTTTGTTGGACAATTCATAAAGTAGATTAACTAATTACCTATCTCCTGTCGGTCTCAAGATGAATTAATTAACTCCATAATTTTACGGATCTATTCCTATAATTTATTCCCTTCAGTTACGACAAGAAATCAAATTATATTGTGAAAATCTCTTTCCATCGAAAACTATTACAATTACGTCTCTAATTCTCAACTATGTAATCCTAAGATGTGGCCAGCATACTCAAGATTAAGAATAAAATCAGATTTCAGAAAGGGAAAATAATTCAATTAATCAACATGCATACATTGATAGTTCGAAACCCTAGAATCTGGGAAGGAAGTTAGTTACACATAATCATAGTAGAATTCATCAAAGATAAATAAAACCTGAATAGCATAAGAACTTGGGTCTGAATGTCTTTTCCCAAAAATCTGTCTTCAAACATAAAACTCCACTAAAGCTTGGAATCTCTCAAAATCTGAAATATGGAATGAAGAACACCTAAAAATCGAATTTACAGAGATATATATAGAGGTGGAGGCATATCCTATCAAATCTGGGGCTAAAGATATGAAATATCTCGATTTTCAACGAATTCACGCGCCCAGACTCCCGTCGATCGACGCCGGCGGGCCGTCGATCGACGGAGCTTTTTCTCTGGCGTCCCTTCTGCGCGGCCTCACGGTTTTGGTCATAACTTCCTCTCCCGAACTCCGATTGACCCGATTCCAGTTGCGTTGGAAAGCTAACTCGAAGCTCTATCCAATGCCATGTGCCAATAGCCCGGATTCTTCATGTGAAAGAACTCTTCACTGCTACTCTTACACATCACTGCTTTCGGAATGGTTTTCTCGTGAATTTAGGCCTAAAACCTGCATGAACATCAAAACACGCCTAATACCACCTAAATATAGACTCATGCATAAAATATAGGGATAAACTTAATAAAACCACATAAAACAGTAGAAAATAATATAGATAAGTGAGTAAAATAATGAACTTATCACAGTCCAATAGGATGTAATCCCATGTTCTGACTAATATTGCAGGAACTCGTTCCCAAGGTATTCGCCACCGAGGTCAGATTGCAATGACTTGATAGTTTTCCCGACCTTCTTTTCTACCTCATCCTTGAACTCTTTGAATTTCTCAAAGTATTTAGACTTGTATCAAAATAGGTAAATGTATTCGTATCTCGAGTATTCATTAAAGAAACATGGACTCACATAAGTCAGAATGAATCAATTCTAACACATCCTCTGCTCAAGACTGACTAGCCTTAAAAGGCCTAGAAGACATCTTTCCCTCGATGCAGGATTCGCAGACTTGATAAGGTACAGGCCGGACTAAGTCCAATGTACCGTCATCCACAAGTCGCAAAATCCGCTTCAAGTTGATGTGACTCGGTCTCTAGTGCCAGAGATATGTAAGATCCTCATCATAAGAAGTAAGTTTTCTCTTTCTAGGATTATCAATTTAAGATGAGTTAAATGCAACATTCGCGGATGGTTTTGATAAAAGTAATCAACATACAGAGAGTTAATCAACATCCCAAAATATATAACATTGTTATTCTCAATGAGGAAAATAAATGACTATCATAAATAAAAGAAATATCCATCAAAGGTAATAAACATTTGTCTTGCCGGAAAAACATGGCCCAAAATAGAACTCTCAAAAGTACTTTATTCATCAAAAATATAAAGACAAAGAAATTTTCATGAGGATCGGTCGAAAACGTTGTCTTCCATGCAGCTGGTATTTTCTTGCCATTACTCACCAGCCTTCTCGGCATGGTTCCCTGCAAAGTACATAAACATGGTTAACAAGTCAGCATCTACAGATCTTGGAGGAGCAACGACAGACCCTAATCATGCTACAGTTATGCATGAAATGGCATACCTTGTCTAGCTTTGTTGGCCTGACGATCTTTCCTCCAGTGTCCTTTCTTACCACACTTGAAGTCTACCCAAACCCTTTAACTAACGCTAACCCGGGTGCTTCTAACATGAACCGGGAAGGTAAGAAACCTCTTTTTATTGATGTAGATGGCTGGGAATTGGCACAAAGTAGGCGATCAAGGAATGCTGCGAGGAAGGGGGCAGGTAGTGCGCTGTTTGCTGCTCCTAATTCAATCAATCCTGCTCATGTTGTCCCTCTTTTTGGACGTACAAGAAACAAAAAATTTGCTGCTAAGAGCAGATCCCTTAGTGTGGCTCCCTGCAAGTCGAGGGGTAAATCTGTGGAGACTTGGCAACATGAAGAGGTCCCTGAGCAGGTTAAGAAGAGTATCCCTGATAACCGGAGTGTGAAAGTGCCTATCAACAATCATACGTATTTTGATTCTCCTCAAACTTCGAGTTTGCATTCTTTGGAGCGTGAGATGGTTCATCAAGGACAGGATCAGGAAGTTTTGGCCTCTGGATCGCAGCCACCTCCTCCTGAAACAGGTAAAGAAAATTTCAATAATGTTATTACTACACCTAACCTTGTTTTGCAGGATAAAGCCACCCCCGTACCTATTACCTCTTTGAATGAAACTAACACTAGAGTGGAGGAAGGGCAGCTGGACAAGGAGCATGACGACCTGCTAAATGATGAACAAGATTTTATTGCTGAACAAGGGCAGCGGCAGGAGGATCCCTGGAGCATCGCTGTTGTTGATCCCCTTTCTTTTGCTAATCCTTTGAGGTCTGAAAATGAGGCAAATCCTGTTGTTTTTGCTGAATCTGTTGCACCTAAGCAGGTTGATAAAGGTGTGAAAAGTTTAAAGAAAAATAAAAATAAGAAGAAGGTTGCGTAAGCCCAGGAAAAGGAGACCCAACCTCCTTCGGAAGGGTCTCTAATTATGCCTCCTATTGCTCTAAACCTCAGCCATTTGAGGAATGAGAGGCTTACCCCTTGATCGCTAGAATTATTTAACTGCGACTTAGCAAAGCTAATAATACAGCGGCAAAGTTAAAATTATTGATCCCTTAGGGAAAGAAGTAACGAATAATCTTGAAGTACTAAATCAGGCGTTCTTGAAAGTATTGATTAGGAAATTCAGATGAAAAAGGTTTTGGTAATCTCAATCTTTGCAAACGAAAATTTAACAGAAAAATTAAATAGCTGTTGAAGTCAAATAAGAGAAAAACAGATCCTAGGGAAATCTACCTATCAAGTATAACATGTATGAATGAATCAATTAATTCCCAATTTTAATTCCTCTTCGTAGTGAAACATCAGAAAATTATTACGAACTTCTTTGTCCGACAATTCGTAAAGTAGATTAGTCAATTACCTATCTCTGTTCGGTCTCAAGATAAATTAACTAACTCCAAAAAGATCTACAGATTTATTCCTACAATTAATCTCCTTCAGTTACGACAAGAAATCAAATTATATTGTGAAAATCTCTTTCGATTGAAAACTATTACAGTTACGTCTCTAGAATTCAACTAGTAATCCTAAGTTGTGGCCAACATACTCAAAGATTAAGAATAAAACCAGATTTCACAAACTACGAAGGGAAAGGGAAAATAATTCGATTAATCACAACATACATACATTGATAGTTCGAAACCCTAGAATCTGAGAAGGGATTTAGCCACACATATTCAGATTAATACTCATCATAGAAAAATACAACCTGAATTGCATAAAAACTGGAATCCGGAAATCTTCTCGTAGAAACTTGTCTTCAAACATAAAAATTCTTCAACTCTAATATTTTCTTTCTAAAAACATATACGCACACTGAAAAAGGAATTATACATGAGTATTTATAATGATGAAAGATGTATCTAGCATTATCTAGGATTAGATATGCATCTATCTCCAAATCAGAGTAGAAACAGAATTCCCGCATGCGCGTCGACCGCTTCTGATCCTCGTCGATCGCGTCTCAACATTTTGGCTCGTCGATCGCATCTGAATGGAATCGATCGACGAGGTCTCCTTTGCTTCGTCGATCGACTAATGGCCTTCGTCGATCGACGAGGTCTCGAACACTGGGTCCTGATTCTTCTGTTTTTCGACTAGAAACCTGCACGATTCATCAAACACGGCATTCCAAGTACAAAAACTAACTCATGCACAAAAACAAATACAAAAACGATTTAAACACTACACAATCAGTCAAAGAACTGCAAGATAAGTTGGTGAAAATCCTAACTTATCAACTCCCCCAAACTTAAACCATTGATCGTCCTCGATCAATTCACAGAAAAGAATTATAATCACATGCAGATACGAGTGTGCAATGCCTCACAAGCCTATTTGCAATCCAAGTTTCACTTATTCACAAAAATCATGCAATCCAAACAAATTCTTATTGGTAAACTATCAAGGAGAAACCTCACCGGGCAGTGTTTGCACTCATCGCTCAATCAGGCAAAAAGGATTTTGAATTTCACACAATCAAAGTTTTAGTTTATCTCACCATAGGTTTGTTAAATTTCTCATCTCTCCACTGCTTGTTAGTGTGGCTTTTCAGGGAATCAGAAAGGTCTTATTTTGGTTGTAATGTGGCTTACTTAAAAGGTAGGATATTTTTGGCTAAGTGACTCAAAATATCTCCATAAACACCAAGTCTTTAGCATCTCATGCCCACATAAAACAATTTTCACTCAATCTTGTTCTTTTTCCCTCTTCTTTTCATCATTCTTGGGGTTCCTAAGAGCTCACTCTCAATTATTTATGAACAACATAAACAAATTTCTTTCTCTTTCATCAATGTTCCTTTTTCTTTTTCTAACTACATGGAAAACCCTCTTTTTCTTTCTTTTCGCTCATGGCCTCACATGGCCTCTCAACACATTCCCAAACAATTCACATCATCCAAAAAATCTCAATCATCAAATTCATCAACCCTTCTAATCAAAGAAAAAAATTCATTCAAGGCTCAAAGGGGCTACAAGTGAAGATTTTAAGGTTAGTGTATGGGAGATGGGCTACGAAAGAACATGCCTAAAATCATTTTCACCCTATTACCACACTTAATGCAACCTCAAGAGAGAAGTTCGTCAAATTCTAGGAAATAAATCTAACAACTTTGTCACTCATCAAACGAAAGAAAATGGCACAAATCCTCACAAGGTAGAAATTTTGTTGCTCCTCAATAATTATCCAATTTCGAACAGTTATCATGCAAAAATTTAAGTTTCAAAGATCATCATATCAAGCAAAACAGCTCCTATCATCGGCTACTCTATCACACAGATCATCATTCTTAATCAGCAAATATCTCGATTATCAATCAACAATTCTAGCTTAAGTAAAGACAGTTAAGTAGTCATAACACCATCATAATCAAAAAGTTCCGACTGTCCTATGTTCAAAAGCTCCTAAACACTGCTCAGACTATTTACCTAGAACAAGTACCACAAATCAAGAGTTCAAAAAAATACTAATTTTAAATAAAAAGCCTTGCAGAGAGCAATTATTCACACTGAAGCAAAAAGAACAAGGACGGTGATGGTTCAGAAAAACAAAAACATCAAAAACACTGAAAAATCAACAAAAAAAAAACAAAAAAAAATGAAAGCAAATAAAAATTGAAAACAAACAAACGTTTCCCTTTTCCTATCATCATCCCCCCAAACTTATTCACTCGAAAGAGTGGAAAAGTTTGAAAGTTAGATAAGGAAAAGAGAAACGATACCTCATTCCTCCTCATCGGAAGGATCCTCCATCTGAACATCGGATGATGCCCACACTGGTAGTCGGCGGCGGGGTTCCTGTCGAACGATCGGCGGGGGCTGAGAACTGGACTGAGGCTGCGTGTAGAGGAGCAGCTGCTGCATCTGAACATCGAGGGTATCCAACCTCGTGTTCACATTCCGCTGGAAGTTTGCCTGCAAAGCAGCCTGCTGCTGCATGTACTGGTAGATCGTCGCCAGATCCACCCCGGAAGATGAAGACTCTCCCGCGAAGTGGTGCGGCAGCTGTCCACCAGTCTGATCAGGGATGTGCTGTCCTCCCTCGTCATCCTCGTCCTCGTCCTCCTCATCAGCTTCTGGGGGCGGCTGTGGCTCTCTCTGGTCCGGCTAGGTCTGTGGTCGGTGTCGAAGTCTGGAGGTGCCTGGACCTCCTCGTGCACCGGTCATCAACCTCATGTGGGCGGGGGTGCTCATCAACCAATTATCACGGAAGTGATAATCGGTGACGTGTGTGAGGTGCCGGTTCGGCAGTGGAAACTGGTCTCCATTGGACATCCGCAGGGACCAACCTCTCTCCCGCGACGAAATCATCATCATCCTCACCAAAGCCCCCGTGCCAAGACCTCGGTTGTCATCGTCGAGCTCCTCAAATTGTGACAAGTCAATCCCCAAAAATTCTGCAATCGGGGTGATCAATCCCCCGCTCCAAATGTTGCCTTTCTTGGCCTTGATTTGCTTCTTCCAATGGTCCATGACAAACGCTCCTAGGCTGAACTTTCCCTCTGTCAACATGCAGTAGAGGGCGTAGAGCTCTCCAATTCGGACCTTGCCGCTCTCGTTCCTGCCGGAAAGTGACACCCCCATACATCTCTGGATGTATCTGAAAACAGGGTTGTCAATGGAGGAAGCCTTCAAATTCCCCGAGTCGAACACCCGCAAGTCATCACTTGCCTCTGCAGCGATTTGGGACCAGAAGCGAGCATTGTCGAAGCTTGGGGGATGAACACCATCTCCCCCTTCGTAGACTCCCCAAATTTTCTCGAGCTGGTTCCTTGGGAGCTCGTGGTAATTGTTCAACAGCTGGAACCCAATCGTGGTAGGCTCTGGCCCTGGCTCGACCTCGAAGATTCGGAGTGATGCAAAGAATTCCAAGACCAATGTCGGATAAGTTGGCCAACGGCCAGTCACCCATGCACCCCAGCCAATCCTCTCCAAGAGGTTCTCAACGTCGTTACGAATGCC
This sequence comes from Plectranthus barbatus, assembly GCA_026898455.1. Lineage (NCBI taxonomy): Eukaryota > Viridiplantae > Streptophyta > Magnoliopsida > Lamiales > Lamiaceae > Plectranthus > Plectranthus barbatus. Next base: position 61,874 of record JAPKLW010001570.1, read on the forward strand.
CAGCAAATGCATCGTCTCCGGGCAGGGATAGAGTGTCTGTCGGATTGCGAACTCTTCCCCCAAGAACTTCTCGTAACGCTTCTGATGGGACCGTTTGGTGAATGTGGGTTGGAAGTCCATTGTCAATCTGCAAGAGTAGTGAAAGGATTTGTCAAAATTCATCACCATTCTTCACAAAATCCCAATGCAAGCAAATCAAATTTGAGCAAAAATCCGAAGAAATCGATGTACCCATGCAAAATTGGTTCGACATTCATGCAATTCAATCTCAATTCTAGCCTATTATCATCACATTTGACAGAATTTGTTCCAGAAATAATAAAGCTAGAAAATCACCCAAACAAGAAAAATTCCCCCAAACTTTCGTATGAAAAATCCAATGAAACTCAAACGCAAATCAATCACGAGCAAGTATATCAATGAAAACCACAAACCATATCAAGTAATCACCACGAATAGCAACGAAATCGACAAGATTCAAAAAAATGAAACAAGGGCTCCAAACTCAAATTTTGTCAAAAACATGCTCAAATCATTCAAATCATGTGTAATAATCGAAAAGGAGAGTGTTAGGATACATACCGTAGTTGATTTCGACGATTTTGGAGAGAAAAAAATTCGAAGTTGGGGTTGGGAGAGAAAAATCGTGCGTGTGTTTGTGTTTGTGAGGGAGAAAATGAGGTGAGGGGGTTTAAAACCCCGCCTCTGTTCGCGGCTCAGATTCGACCTCGTCGATCGACGAGGGGTCTTCGTCGATTGATGAAGCCCAATTTTCTCGTCGATCGACGAGAATTGGCTTCGGTCGACGAGGAAGTTTTCCTTTATCGATCGACGATAAATGGCTACGGTCGACGAGGAAGTGTTTTTTCTTCGTCGATCGATGCCAATTTCTGCCGATCACGTGGCCCGACTGGACTTGACACAAATTTTGAAAAAAATGAAACTGAACTGACTCGAAGAAAAAGAAATAAACAGGAAACTGTTGGGTTACCTCCCAACCAGTGCTTGGTTTATTGTCGCTAGCTCGACAATACCTGACTTTAAGGGCGGTTCAAGTAGTACTTCTGTTGGTCCCGGTTTATCAGAGTGTATAACGTTACGCAGCGGAAATATTGAACTTATAAGTCTAACTTGCACTCTGTCCTGCTGGTTGGTCAGCTGACTGGCTGGCTGGCTGGTCAGCTGATAGCTCAACACTTAGAATATATTAAGCCTAGTTTGCACAGTTATCAGTTTTCAGATATACACCAGCACTTGAGTGCTGGGTTTCAAATACAAATTTAAATACTGAAAGCAGATAAAGGCAAAGGATGTTTATAGTGGTTCGATCAACTGATCTACGTCCACTCTCCAGTCGACTCACTGGAAATTCACTATAAGAGTAATCCGGTACAAAGTTCCTACGATCTATCTCCAGCTGGTAGATGCCCCGTCTACCAGTCCACTGGATCAACCGCTCCCGGTCCTTGTCCTTCTTCAACTCTCGTCAGATGGATGGAGTGCGAGCACGTCACTTCAACCTCCTCCTCTGACTGGTTGGGTGTTGAGTTCTCCCAAGAACGTAAATCCTCTACGGCAAACTGCCCGTAATAACTCAAGAGCTGGCTGGCTCTGGAGCTGCTATGTTCTTCCTCAGAAAGAGAAAGAACACCAGGTGAGGTCTAAACTTACAAGCAGGAAGCTTGAAGTCTCGTGTTTGAAAGATATCAACACACGGAAAAGCTTTAAAGAAAGCCTCGAAAGATGCTTGCTTGCTAGCAATGAATGTTCGTTCTTTCGGTAGTTGGAGAGTATTGAATGTTCAGGATGCCAGCGTGTAAGCGTCGAAGCCAGTAAGCGTGGGAACTGGGAAGCCTCTTAAATGTTGGTAGCTCCGACCTATTTATAGACGCAGGATCCCATTCAAATTTCTAGCCGTTTGGACACATCCGGAATGGGTCTCTGTCCTCGGATGTACTGGTAGACGGCGGCAGGTAGGAATTTCAGGAATACCCCATACCTGTGTCTGCTTTTTCTGACACAGACCTCTTTGTGTCAGAACGGCATTATTTCGTCAGTACGAGGAATCGCAACTGGTGTCTTGAACTGATAGACTTTAAGGATATCCTTCCTTAAAGTCTTACTTTGTCAGTATATTCCTCAGACGAATCTTCTTTTTGTCTCTAAGACTCTGGGAGAGCGAATCTTGAATTCTGCTGGTAACATCTGACTGGTAGATCGTACTGGTGATCTTGTGCTGGCAGTCTCTGCTGGTGACTTACGCTGGCACAATCTTAGTCTACCAATTTGTCTGATGTTAACCCTTTCTTGGAATCTCCCATGACTGGTGGCTTCACCGCTGGTGAATAGTGTCAGCCAGAACACGTATTCTGCTGGTAGGATTTGTCAGCCTCCTGCTGGTGAAATCCTTCCAACTGGTGAACAGTAGCCAGTCATTAGCTCTTGACTCCACGCTGATGAACAGTGTCAGCATGAGTCTGTCAGTCGTCTGCTGGTGAGACTTCTCTCAACTGGTAAGCACATCTCATGCTGGTGAACAGTAGCCAGCATGAGTCTTGATCAGCTACGACTTACAACTCAAAAGACCTAAACATGACTTTACATTTGAGACTAGAGCTATTCTAGAGACAAACTGACGCTGGTTGGACTTAGGATTTGATGCACCAAAACTATGATCTAGACAACAGAATCACAACATTTCTATGAGTGCTTCTAGTTCTATAATCTAACAAGTAAGCTACTGAGGGAAAGGAAACTTAGCCAAATTTCCCAACAATTTCCCCCTTTTTGGTGCGATCAAAGCCTAACCAGCGAGCACTCAGCTGATGAGGAAAGTTACAGAATATTTCAGGGTTTTTACAAATAAACCTATCAGATCTAAACCCATGAAAATACTTCCTCACATCAGCTCTAACCTAAGGATCTTCCCCCTCAAACTGGGAGAGATATTGCTCGATTAAATTATGAAGTAAGAATCTGAGCCAGGTTAGTATTAAAAAAATATCAAATGGAGTGCTGGTGCTGATTACACAAAATGTGTAATCAGCTGGTAAGTAAAAATCAGTAGACATTAGTTGGACAATGAGAAATTGTCGTCAACCCGTCAGTAATCAATCCATTAATGATGTGAAATTACAAGTACAGGATAGAAAAACTGACTAGTCTAGAGATATAAATACTTACAACAAAATGAAGAAGCTAGACTATGGCTGAGAAGATGATCCTGGTGATTGATTTCGATTAGCTAGGTTCCTCAAGATCTCAGTAAGAGCCGCCATGTCTTGTCTGCTCTTCTCCCTATCCTCAGCAGCTATCCTCCTCTCCTCTTCAGCAAGACGGAACCTCTCAGCCTCGGCACGTGCTCGCGCATCTTCCCCCTCTTGGATCGGCACCAAAAAGGAGTTCACCCCAGAGGTGAAGGCCTCCATTTGTTGCGCCATCTCTGCTCGGTAGGAGGAAAAGCGCTGGTCCATCCTGGCATCAATGAGAGCAACCAGTTGCGCAGGCGGATGGACCTCGGAGAGAGGCTGTGCTGAAACTGCAAGGGAAGAGGAAGGCACATCAGTTGCGGAAGGAGCCGCTGCTGGTTCAGATGCAGCTGATATCTCCATCGGGGCTGGCTCCTCCGCTGGCACTGCAGCAGCTGCTGGTGCCTCTACTTGTACTTCCTCAGCCGGCTCTGCTACTGGCACCGCAGCTGGAGCTGGCTGGACTTCTTCAAAAACGAGTGGGGCTGTGAATTCCACCACTTGCCAGTCCATAGAATCAGGGACGAGATCGCCCGAGACAATAGGAATAGGAGGGACGGCAAGGGTCAGCCACAAGCCACTAGAAGGATCCTCCTCCACAATGTGGTCTACCAGCAAGGCGTAGGCAGCCATGTCGAACAGAATAGCATGATAGGGAGGGATCCTTGGGAGGGTAACCAGCACTCTGAGGCGTCGGAGCGCGTACGTCAGCTGGTACCCCCGACTGCTGACTCGGAACTGGAGGAAAGGTAACTTGACCTTTGGCCGTGGCGGGAGGCCGGAGCTTCCAGTCAGCTGCCTGTACTCTGCAATCTTCAGCAAGCGGCGCTGGATCCTCCTTGTAGACAGCTGCTGGTGGCATTCAGGATCGGTGCCCATGAAAGCATTGGCCCACTCCTCCTCCGCTCTCCAGTAGCCAAGACCCAGCCTGGCATAGAGAACCGCCCGTTTCTCCACAGTCAGCAGGCGCTGGCATCTATCAAAAATTCTCCATCTCCGGAACTCCAGACATAGTTCCGGATCCACCCTCCAGAGCCTTCGGTAGCTGGATATTATCTCGTCATTGACGGCATTTTCCACCTCCACCGTGATGTTCTCAGCATACTCATAGAGAGTGGAGTTGTAATATTCCACTGGCTGCAGGGGCAGGCACCAGTCAGTGATTCTGGAGGCATATACCGACTGGTGGGGGAGTCCGCTGAACGGTATGATGTTGAATGCAGATGGCTCTGGCACTCTTGAATTATGAAATGCCATCTCCCCGCGCTGCTCCCACCGGTGCACTCCTGTCACTCGTGCCTGGAAAGTATCCTCATCAACCAGTTGATGCTCTTGGATGCAGAGCATGTAAGGACGCCTTTCAGATCGTGCACGCCTAACTGGTGATGTTGAGGATGCTGCTGGTCGCCCAGAAGTTGATGTCGAGGCATCTGTGGATCGGGGGCGACTGGCAGAAACTTGAGCCTTAGCTTCAAAGTCTGGGAACAGATCCCTTGGCTCCATCCTCTGCACCATTGAGTGATGCACCACCTCCGTAGCTGGCTCCTGCTCTGGCTTCTCAGCCCTTGGTTCCTCTTCATCCTCGGATTCAGAACTGACATCCGAGGAGCTCGCCAGTTGTACCGGGGTGGTCGCCCGCTCTTCTTCTCCTCCACTGGCACCACCTTGCGCGGCCAGTGGGACGTCGTCACCTCCACCACCCCCTTGCACGGGTGGAGGGACATCAGCGGTTTCCTCCTCCGGCTGGTACTCATCCACAAGGGATAGTACATCCTTGTCAGCGCCCATCACCAGCAGGCGTTCAAAAGTATCTTCAGATAAGATTTCGCCTGGTGCTGGTGCTGGTGGCCTTGCACTTGTGGATTCGAACGCTTTTCCTTTGCCCCTGGTCGCCAGCCTCAGTTGCTCCTGTATTTCCTCCTGGCGCCTGGCCTCAGTCTCAGCCTTGATCTGAGCAAAGCGCTCATCCCTGGCCGCCAGCTCCGCCTCTCTCTTCTGCTTCGCCAGCAGAGCCCGGAGCCTTGACTTGGCCTGCTTCTTCCTCACCAAGGAAGCACTCCTTGCCCTCTTGGCGTGCTTCTCAGCCTTCTGCACCTTGGTCATGACTCGCTTGCGCTTGCGAGTCATCTTCTCCAGCGTCTCCTCCTCAGTCAGGCCCAGAACGGACTTCTGGACTGGGATGGAGATTTTCCCAGATTCTGGATTGTATGCCACAGCTGATGGTGGCTGCTGGTGCTGGGAAGTCTTAGGCTTCTTGCGGGAGGGCTTCTTGGTGACTGGCGCCTGCATAACTGGTTGAGGGCGACTGCCAGAAGCCTCCACTTCCGCCTCCTCCAGTTGGGTAAAAAGAGACTCGGTCTCCATCTTCCTTTTCAACTCGGCCCTTGCCTCCTCCGTCAGAGGCTGTGCCATGACTGGCACCTGTTCCCCCTTATCCTCCTCTTCTTCCTCCGAAACGACCGTGGCTGGGTCGACTGCTGTCTTTCCCTTCAGCCTCCGCGGCTTATGGTAGTCAGGGCGGGGCAGCTTTGCCTGCTCCTTGGTGGGCGGAATGAAATCCGAACTCACCAGTTGCTCCCCCTGGTCCACTCCATCTCCAATCTCCATCTCCAAAATATGGCTGATCCGCAGCCCAAAGGATACGGAGTGAGTGAACGTCCCATCAATTGGAATGTTGATGTTGCGCTCAACATTCTCCAGCAGTCTCCCGAAAAAGAACTCGGCCCAGTTCCCTTCCACTCCATCCACCAGCGCGCACATCACGGAGAATTTGCGCAGGCTCAACTCAGCATATGAGCCAACTTCGCACTGCAGCATCCTGACGACGATGTCGCACACCATCTGCCACCAGTCGTCCATCTCCGACTTCCGCATTCCAGTGCGAAAACTCATCACCCCCTCCCTCTTCCACTGAGTCCACCGCCTCCTGAACTCCTCTATATCGTTGTGGAAGTAGGTGGCTATCTCCATTCCCTCGTTCCTCAATCCGAACAAGTCGGCGAGGTATTCGGCGCTGACAGTGATCATGTGGCCGAAGACGGAAGTGGTGAAAGACTTCCTCCCGTCAGCAATCACGGCCCGTGCATAGAACTCCGCCACCATATGCGGATGGAAGGTCTCGGGCCTTGCCGTCAGATATTGTCGAAGGCCTTCCCGGTCGATCATCTCGATCAACTCTGCTCCATAATTCTTGCGCGCCAGCTTCTCGTTCAGAATTTTTTCTTTCTAAACTTGCGCCGCCCTGATTTGCGCGTTCGAAAGTTGAGCCCTGGTCGCTGGTTTGTTCAACTGAACCAGGCGGGCGAATGGAAGAGTGTAGTCTACATCGTCCATCTGTGTGATGCCAGTGTAAGTCGGCATGTGGGCTTCTGCGACTGGTAGGTCTGGTGAACCAGACGAAGAAGATGTAGATGGTGGGTTGTCATCTGGTTGTCGGGAAGATGAAGCCATAATTTCAGAAGAAATCTTAAGGAAAGCTTGAGAGAGTAGGGCTTCTGAAATTGAATGATCGTAAAAGGTTTTTCCGTCGAAAAGGCATCGGGTATTTATACCCAAGTTCATGCAGGATCAGACGATCAAGATTGACGCTCAGCAAGCGGGGATCGACGGTCATCAGCAGGCCCGGTTCCTTGTGCGACGTGTGCGGACGTGCTGACGTGGGCGACGTCGTGTAGCTGACGTGGCGCTCAGCGATTGGTGGCAACCAAACGTCGGACTGCGCAGACGCTTTGCGCATTAAATGTGGCATTAAATGCCGCATTAAATTCTGAGAGCTGTACACGCTACTTGGATTTGAACAATCCCGCCTTTTCTGAGACAGCTGGTATGACTGGTCATCAGTTGCATATACCAGTTTCATACTTCCCCCTAACTGGTTGGCCTCTTCATCAGTTAGCAACTGATACCACTTGCTGGTAGTTCTTGCTGCTGGCAAACTTCCATCAGTTATCCGCTGGCAACTGGAAAGATGGAAAATTGAGCGCTTGGACTCAATTTTATTCCGCATAAACTTCTCTTCTCTTGGAATTGGGAGCTGGGACCCAATTTCGCTTCAACTGATGGCCTATGCTGGCAAGATTCCACCAGTAGACACCAGTTGTTAGATAGAGATACCACTGAAATAAAAACAACTAAGAGCTTGGACTTAGTCGTAATCAGCGTCCTCCAGAAGATCAAGAACAGAATGAGAGCTGGGACTCATTCTTCCTCATCATTGGGGCTCACATCAATCTCCATAAGACCGAGTTTGATGCACAACTCCTTAAATCTTGCTTCTGGCAGTGGCTTGGTGAAGATGTCAGCCAGTTGATCTTCAGTTCTGATATAGTCCACGCTGACATCCTTCTTCTCGACATGATCACGAATGAAGTGATGTCGAATATCTATGTGCTTGGTTCTGGAGTGATGAACCGGATTCTTCGTGATGCACATAGCACTGTTGTTGTCGCAATAGATTGGAACACAGCCAGTGTCCACTTCATAATCCTCCAGTTGTTGCTTGATCCAGATAATTTGAGCACAGCAACTGGCAGCGGCAACATACTCAGCCTCAGTGGTAGATGTAGCAACTGAGTGCTGCTTCTTGCTAAACCAACTGATTAGCTTGTGTCCTAGAAACTGACACGTACCACTGGTACTCTTCCGGTCAATACGGCATCCAGCGAAGTCTGAATCTGAATATCCAATGAGTGTAAGCTCATCATTCCTGGGATACCATATTCCAAGAGATTCAGTCCCCTTCAGATATTTCACTATCCTCTTGGCAGCTTCCATGTGTGACTTCTTCGGATTTGCTTGAAATCTGGCACACACTCCGACTGAATAAGAAATGTCGGGTCTGCTGGCTGTGAGATAGAGAAGTGATCCAATGATTCCTCGGTAAATGGTAGGATCAACTGATTCACCTTGCTCATCAAGGAATATTTGACAACTGGTGCTCATAGGTATTCTGAGGGACTTAGTTTTCTCTGGGCAATATTTCTGGATTAAGTCCTTCGTATACTTCCGCTGGCTGATAAAAATTCCATCAGCTGACTGCTGGACCTGGAGTCCGAGAAAGTATGTTAACTTGCCCATCATACTCATCTGAAATGATGTCTGCATCAGTTGAGAAAACTTCTCGCACAGAGTTATATTCCTTGATCCGAATATGATGTCATCTACATAAATCTGGACCATCAGCATGTCACCTCCATCCTTGAGAAGAAAGAGAGTCCTATCAATCTTCCCTTTCCGAAATCCATTGCTGGTAAGAAATTGTGACAGCGTTTCGTACCAAGCCCTGGGCGCCTGTTTCAATCCATACAGGGCCTTCCTTAGCTTGTACACCTTGGTGCCAACTTCAAAGCCTGGAGGTTGCTCGACATATACCTCCTCTTTTAGCTCGCCATTCAAGAAGGCGCTCTTCACATCCATCTGGAACACTGTGAAGCCGTGATACGCTGCATACGCAAGGAACAGCCGTATCGCCTCCATTCTGGCAACTGGTGCGAAGGTCTCATCGAAATCGATCCCTTCACACTGCCTGTAACCTTTGGCGACTAATCGAGCTTTATTTCTGACCACGGTGCCATTCTCATCTCGCTTGTTCTTGAAAACCCACTTGGTGCCAATCACTGACTGATGTGATGGTCTCTCCACCAAGTCCCAAACATTATTGCGAGTGAATTCAGCAAGCCTTCTTGCATGGCATTAATCCAATCAGCAGATTCTAGCGCAACTCCTATGGAAGTAGGTTCCATTTGAGAAATAAAACAACTTAGGAGCGCACTGCCGTGTTGAGTCTGGACTGAACCTTCCGGATCACCGAGAATAGCATCAGTTGGGTGATCCCTCAGCCATTTGGGAGGACCAGCGACTGCTGGTGCCGGCTGTGAACTAGGTTCATCTGTCCTGACGACTGGTGCTTCCACATTTCCACCAGTCGGAGCTGCAACATCAGCTGGTGCTGGACCTTCACCAGTTGGAACAACTTCATCAGCATCACCTTCTGACTGGTTGTCTGAACCTCCACCAATGTTGTCAGTATCAGCTGGTATCTCCATTCCAGCTGGTCCATCATTGCCTTCTTCTTCAAAAAGACCAGTAGGGATTCCCCCTAGATTGTTGCATGGATTACTCAGAGAGATTGAGTGAAAGGTCTCAGCAAGGTCATTTGCATCACCGACCCTCTCAGGTTGCTGATGGGCACCTGAGGGAACTGGTTGTGAAGATGATCCA
>JAPKLW010001570.1:76340-104629 GCA_026898455.1 Plectranthus barbatus
TGTTGCCTTGGTGGTCTCTGAAATTGAGGGCCACGATGATTAGCCTTCCCAGCCCTTGAGAAAAGGTTTTGATTGGGTTCAGGCCTCCGATAGGTGTTCCTCCTATCGGGAAATATCCTCCTCTCAGTATTCCGCTGAGATTTGGATCCCTTGCAAGTATGCTGGCAACTGGCATACTTGTAAGGTTGTGCGTGGAATCCCTTGACAGCTGGTGCTGGCTGTCGGATTCTACTGGCAGCTGACGCTGACTTCCTTGCCTTAGAATATTTCGGCTTAGTCTGCGTCCTGGGGTGTGCTGGCGTCCTGTCAGCAGAGGATCTTGCCAGTTGAGGATTTTGTCTTGATGACTCACCTATGTATCTGGACTTATGGTTCCTGTGCTGATCAGCCACACGGGACTGACTGGCATAACCAGCTGGTGCTGATGCATTTGCCAGTTGGCCCTTACCCTTACCAGTACTGATTTGTTCGGGTTGATTTATGCTCAAATCTTTTGTAAATCCCAACCCGGACTTATCAGAAGGCTTTCTCCAATGACTTAGAGCTGCCTCCAAGTCTTTCGAGCCTTTATTTAGAAAATTGATTTTGTTTTCTTGCTCCAGAACGAGATTGTGAAAGTTATCTCGTTCAGTTTTTGCAATTTGGAAATCTTGGAGCAATTCAGAATGAGCCTTTTTCAAACTTGCTAGCTCTTCGCTGATGGACCTCGATTTTTCAATCTCACTGGTCAAAACAGTAATTTGACCTTTCAGCGAAGCATTTTCACCAGCCAAAATATTTTTTATTTCATAAAATTTTAAAAATTCATGCTGAAGAACATCTAAAGTGACATCTTCTGAGTCGGAGCAATGCGACTCAGAATCGTCTATGATTTGTACTGGCATGATATGCAATTGAGGAACTGATTGTACCTCATTGTCAGCAGCAAGTGCCAGTTGTTCCTCATCTTCAGCATCTTCTTCAGCTGGCTCTTCTCCGAGAGCTGCCATAAACGCCAGGAGAGCTTCTTCTTCTGACTCTCCATCTGACTCGAACTCCCCATCATCATGATCGGGTATGTCAGGCACCTCAGTCCTGGTCAGCATGGCTTTGGCAACAGCCTTGGAAGCACGCTCTTCAAAGAGCTTCTTCAGCCTTTCCCTCTCAGTTTTGTCCACCTGTGGACATTCAAACTTTAAGTGATCAGGGGATTGGCACTGAAAACAAGCACGAGGAGCTCTCTTGACAAATTTTCCGTCAGATGAGCTAGAAGAAACTCCCTGTTTTGACTTGGCTTTTTCCAGAAGGATAGCCAATCTTTTCATCTGTTGCTCTAGTTCAGCGATAGAGCTCTCGCCGCCTTTGGAATGAGATCCTGATGTGGACTGGATCTCCTTCGGCTGGTTGTGCTGTGCAGCGGGTCTCTCAGCATGGAAGGGCTTCTTGTGCTTCCAATTGAAGTCCTTTTTGACGAAGTACGCCTCGTCCTGAGCTTTAACGCTGGGGGATCCAACATTCCTGATGGCCTCGTTCTTATTCACCATCTGGATGTCCCACTCGTGTGCCTGCAACTGAGCAAACAACTCCTTGGGAGTCATCTTGGACAGGTCCTTTTCCTTCAGAGCTGTCGTCTTCACGAACCAATCTTCTTTAGGCATCTTGGACAGAATCTTCGAGTTAAGATCAGCATTGTCGTACTCTCTGCCCAGAGACTTCAGCTCGCTGACAATGGCGTTGAATCTCGCCTCCATCTCCTTGATGGTTTCTCCAGTCAGCATCTGGAAGGACTCATATTTGTCCACTGCAACCTGCAATTTGTTGCGTTTCATTTGGTCAGTTTCTTGACATAGACTATCAAGATAATCCCATACTCCCTTGGCATTATCAAACTGGAGGGCTTCCTCCATCAGCGACTTAGGAAGAGAAGCCAGGATCAGCTCGTGAGCAATGGAATCCAACTGGTTCCGCTTCCTGTCCTCGGCGTTCCATTCGCTTTGAGGCTTTGGGATCACAGCAGCTGGACGATCTCCTAGCTGGTGCTGTATCATGGTGATCTCAATCGGCCCTGTCTCTAGCACATCTTTCATCTCTGGATGGATGCTCTTTAGAGAGATGAGCGACCTCTTTCGCCATATATCATGCTTCACAGTCCCGTATTCGAGTAGCTTCGGATTATTCATCTTGATGTACCTGAGCTAATCAAACAGACAAACAAGGTGCAAGGAAAATGGATCTCGGTCCTAAGCGACACAGAAACGAACGGTCTGTAAGAACCGTCCGCTCTGATACCACTTGTTGGTCCCGGTTTATCAGAGTGTATAACGTTACGCAGCGGAAATATTGAACTTATAAGTCTAACTTGCACTCTGTCCTGCTGGTTGGTCAGCTGACTGGCTGGCTGGCTGGTCAGCTGATAGCTCAACACTTAGAATATATTAAGCCTAGTTTGCACAGTTATCAGTTTTCAGATATACACCAGCACTTGAGTGCTGGGTTTCAAATACAAATTTAAATACTGAAAGCAGATAAAGGCAAAGGATGTTTATAGTGGTTCGATCAACTGATCTACGTCCACTCTCCAGTCGACTCACTGGAAATTCACTATAAGAGTAATCCGGTACAAAGTTCCTACGATCTATCTCCAGCTGGTAGATGCCCCGTCTACCAGTCCACTGGATCAACCGCTCCCGGTCCTTGTCCTTCTTCAACTCTCGTCAGATGGATGGAGTGCGAGCACGTCACTTCAACCTCCTCCTCTGACTGGTTGGGTGTTGAGTTCTCCCAAGAACGTAAATCCTCTACGGCAAACTGCCCGTAATAACTCAAGAGCTGGCTGGCTCTGGAGCTGCTATGTTCTTCCTCAGAAAGAGAAAGAACACCAGGTGAGGTCTAAACTTACAAGCAGGAAGCTTGAAGTCTCGTGTTTGAAAGATATCAACACACGGAAAAGCTTTAAAGAAAGCCTCGAAAGATGCTTGCTTGCTAGCAATGAATGTTCGTTCTTTCGGTAGTTGGAGAGTATTGAATGTTCAGGATGCCAGCGTGTAAGCGTCGAAGCCAGTAAGCGTGGGAACTGGGAAGCCTCTTAAATGTTGGTAGCTCCGACCTATTTATAGACGCAGGATCCCATTCAAATTTCTAGCCGTTTGGACACATCCGGAATGGGTCTCTGTCCTCGGATGTACTGGTAGACGGCGGCAGGTAGGAATTTCAGGAAAACCCCATACCTGTGTCTGCTTTTTCTGACACAGACCTCTTTGTGTCAGAACGGCATTATTTCGTCAGTACGAGGAATCGCAACTGGTGTCTTGAACTGATAGACTTTAAGGATATCCTTCCTTAAAGTCTTACTTTGTCAGTATATTCCTCAGACGAATCTTCTTTTTGTCTCTAAGACTCTGGGAGAGCGAATCTTGAATTCTGCTGGTAACATCTGACTGGTAGATCGTACTGGTGATCTTGTGCTGGCAGTCTCTGCTGGTGACTTACGCTGGCACAATCTTAGTCTACCAATTTGTCTGATGTTAACCCTTTCTTGAAATCTCCCATGACTGGTGGCTTCACCGCTGGTGAATAGTGTCAGCCAGAACACGTATTCTGCTGGTAGGATTTGTCAGCCTCCTGCTGGTGAAATCCTTCCAACTGGTGAACAGTAGCCAGTCATTAGCTCTTGACTCCACGCTGATGAACAGTGTCAGCATGAGTCTGTCAGTCGTCTGCTGGTGAGACTTCTCTCAACTGGTAAGCACATCTCATGCTGGTGAACAGTAGCCAACATGAGTCTTGATCAGCTACGACTTACAACTCAAAAGACCTAAACAGGACTTTACATTTGAGACTAGAGCTATTCTAGAGACAAACTGACGCTGGTTGGACTTAGGATTTGATGCACCAAAACTATGATCTAGACAACAGAATCACAACATTTCTATGAGTGCTTCTAGTTCTATAATCTAACAAGTAAGCTACTGAGGGAAAGGAAACTTAGCCAAATTTCCCAACAACTTCTCCACTGCTCCAATCTGAAGAGGGGTGTAGTACGGTTTCAGGTTCTGCCCATTCACTCTGAAGGTCTTTCCATCTTGTCCGGCTAATTCAATTACACCGTTCATAAATTGGCTGATTACGGTGTATGGTCCGGCCCACTTTGATTGAAGCTTTCCGGGCATAAATCGAAGACGGGATTTGAAGAGGAGAACCTTATCACCTAAAGTGAAGACATGCGAGCGGATCTTTTTGTCGTGGAATCTCTTTGCTCGATTCTTGTAGATGACGTTGTTCTCATAGGCCTCGTCCCGAAAGTCTTCTAATTCATTTAATGCCATGGCTCGGTCTTCTGCTGCTATTTTCCAATCCAAATTCAATTCTTTCACCGCCCTCCAAGCTTTGTGCTCCATCTCAACAGGATGGTGACATGACTTTCCGAAGATCAGCTGATACGGAGAAGTCCCAATCGGTGTTTTGTAGGCGATGCGGTATGCCCAAAGTGCATCATCGAGGACTGCCGCTGATAAGCTCATTATTTCACTCACTTATCTATATTATTTTTATACTATTTTATGTATTTTTATTGATTTTATATATATATTATGTGCATGAGTCTATATTAGGTGGTATTATGCGCGTTTTGGTGTTTTTGTAGGGTTTTAGGCCAAATTCAATGGAAACCCATTCCAAGAGCAGCAGGTGTTCAAAGAAACAGTCACAACTTCTTTCACCGTTGGAATCTGAGCTAATGGAGCATAGCATTTGAAAGATCTTTGAGTTAGCTTTCCAACGCAACTGGAATCGGGTCAATCGGAGTTCGGATGAGGAAGTTATGGCCAAAACCGTGAGACCGCGCAGGAAGGGCTGAGTCAATATTTCCGCGTCGATCGATGCTATTTAGAAGCGATCGACGAGGCAAGAAATTGAGACTCGATCGACGTGAATCAGAAGCGGTCGACGCGTGCATGTCTGCTGAAGCAAAAATCTGATAAAATTCGGATTTATTCATATCTTTAGCCCTAGATTTGATAGGATACACCTCCACCTCTATAAATAACCTTGTAAATTCGATTTTGAGAAGAGAATTCGATTCCCAATCATATGTTTTATTTTAGATTTCAATTTTTAGAGGATTCCAAGAGTTCTAGGGTTTATGTTTGAAGACAAAAGTTGGTGGGAAGACATTCCAGCCCGAGTTTTTATGCAGTTCAGGTTGTATTTTTCCGTGATGAATACTCCTCTGAATATGTGTAACTAAACTTCTTTTCAGATTCTAGGGTTTCGAACTATCTATGTATACATGTTTTGATTAATTGAATTATTTTCCCTTTCCCTTCGTAGTTTGTGAAATCTGTGCTTATTCATAATCTTGATTTGTTGGCCACATCTTAGGATTATCTAGTTGATTACTTGAGACGTAACTGTGATAGTTTTCAATCGAAAGAGATTTTCACAATATAATTTGATTTCTTGTCGTAACTGAAGGAGATTAATTGTAGGAATAAATCTGTAGAACTTGGGAGTTAGTTAATTTATCTTGAGACCGAGCGGAGATAGGTAGTTGACTAATCTACTTTACGAATTGTCAGACAAAGAAGTTCGTAATAATTTTCTGATGTTTCACTACGAAGAGGAATTAAAATTGGGAATTAATCAATTCATTCATCCATGTCATACTTGATAGGTAGATATCCCTGGAATCTGTGCTTCTCTTATTTGCCTTCAAAAGCTTTTTAATTTTCCTGTTTAATTTTCGATAGCAAGTATTGCGATTTTCAAAACAACCAAAACCTTTTCATTTGATTTTCCTAATCAATATTTTCAAGAACGCCTGATTTAGTATTTAGGATTTTTCGTTGTTTCATTCCCCTGGATCGATAACCTTAGGGTTTACAAATTTATTTGCCACTATTTCTATAATTAATCTGTAGAAATTACAGTGATCAAATTGGCACCGTTGCCGGGGAGTGAATAGAATTAATCTTACTATTAAGTCTGTGATTGAAATATTGCTTTAGGCTGTAAATTTTTGTGTTTCCTGTAATTTCTTCAAGTTTTCGTACCCGCCATCGACCGACGAGGACGCCGCGTCGATCGACGAAGTGGATTCTTTCCGTCGATCGATGCTAGGTCCAAGCGATCGACATCGCTTCTGTTTTTCCAAATTTCCGTTATTTATTTCAGTTTGTTTCGTTTTATTTCCAGTTTCCTCTCACTACCTCCTTTGCTGAACAGGTAGTGCATGAGTACGCGAGCCAGAGAAAAGGACCCGTTATTTTATCATCCGGATATTGAAGCCACTTGCAGAAAGATCCGAAAGAATAAGCGTGTTCAGGAAAGCTCAAGTAATAACACGATGGGAGATAACGCACCACCGTCTCCACCAGTTCTAACTGCAGAGGAGCAGGCTTTGCTTCTCCAAGAAGTCCAAGCTATGAGAGCGCAAATCCAACAATACCATTTGGAAAGGAGCAACCCATTATTCGAGGACAATCCCGACGATGGAGAGGATGGCAATCAGGATCCTCCAAAAGAGTCTGACGATGAGGAGGAGGAAGAAGCCATGCATAATAGGTACAAACCTCGGTTCAGGGAGACGGATTTCAAGATTGGCATCAATGCCAATAATTTTGAGTTGAAGACTGCATTGGTGCAGATGGTCCAGCAAAATCAATTCGGAGGAAGACCGACTGAGGATCCTTATGCCCATCTAGATAAGTTCTTGATGCTCTGCAACACTGTCAAAATCGGGGGAGTCAGCAAGAGTGCCATCCGAATGCGTCTGTTCGCATTCTCTCTGAGGGATAAGGCACAATCATGGTTCACTGCACTGGACAAGGAGAGCATAAGCACATGGACTGAATTGAGGAATGAATTCCTGGAAAACTTCTTCCCTCCGAATGTCATCAGGCAGAGAAGGAAAGAAATCATCAGATTCGCTCAAAGGCCCGATGAAAGCTTCAGTGAGACGTGGGATCGATTCAAAGAGCTGCTGAGATCTTGTCCCGGACATGGTTTTCCGCCAGGAGAACAAGCTGAAGCATTCTATGAAGGGCTCAATGATAAGACAGCCAAACTGGTGGACACCACACTCGGTGACTCCATCATGACAAAGAGTGGAAAGAAGGCCATGGAATTCTTCCAAAAGATGGCCAACAACAGCCAAAGATGGTCCTCAATCCGAACCCGGCCTGTGATGGCAGTCGAGAAGGAGAAAGAGAAAGTTGCCAAGCAACCTGATCTGGCAGCCGAGCTGAAAAGTCTAAGGGAAGACTTTGCTGCACTGAAGCAGGAGAAGACGGTTGCTGTAGTAGAGCCAGTGCAAGCTCCGCCTGAGGGGGATTGTGCCGCTGTCAATTTCATGCAAACGGGTGGTTACCAAAACAACTACCGTGGAGGATATCAGCATCACAACCAGCCCTACACTTTCAATCACGCGAGGAACCATCCTGGATTTTCCTACGCGAACCCCCAAGCAGCTGAGCAACCACCACCTGGGTTTGCAGTGCAAGATGGAGAAGTGGTGGAGAAGAAGAAGCCAAATCTCGAGGAGATTTTGGCCAAGTTCATGGAAGGCTCTACTGATACTGTAGCCAAGTTGAAGCAAGAGATAGCCGGAGTCAAGACCAAGGTGGAACAAGTTGAGAAACACGTAAAAATCATACAGGCTCAGGTCGGTCAGATCGCCGATGCTCTCGGAGCCCAACACAAGCCGGGGCAACTTCCGAGCAATACCCAGATTAACCCCAAGAATCAGAAGCAGATAAACCAAGTGAATGCTATCACTCTAAGAGGGGGAAAATCATATGAAGGTCCCAAGCAAGCAAGGACAGACAACCGAGATGAAAGAGAAGCCGAGGATGAAGCAGAGGCCGTCTCAGGAGAAGCTCCGTCGATCGACGAAACACCTCTGTCGATCGACAAAGCGCGGAAGAACCCATCGACCGAGGCTGATACTCGTCGATCGATGCCAGTCGAGCCACCCATGTATAAGCCACCCCTGCCGTATCCGCAGCGGTTTGCCAAAGCGAAGATGAACGAGAAGTATGCACGCTTTCTTGAGAACATGAAGAAAGTAAACATCAACATTCCGCTGATTGAGGCACTACGAGAGATACCGGGGTATTTGAAATTCTTGAAGGATATGGTCTCACAGAAAAGATCCTTCGTGGAGCACGAGAGGGTCAAGTTATTTGAGGAGTGCAGCGCGATTATTCAGAAGAAGATGCCGCTGAAGAGAGAAGACCCGGGATCCTTCACGATCCCCTGTGTCATTGGAGGAGAGACCTTCGGGAAGGTTCTTTGCGATTCCGGCGCATCCATAAACTTAATGCCGCTGTCAATCTTCAAGCGGTTGAAGATCGGAAGCATCAAGCCCACTACCATATCATTGCAGATGGCTGACAGGTCAGTCACTTACCCGAAAGGCATCGTGGAAGATGTACTTGTGAAGGTGAAAGACTTCATCATCCCAGCAGACTTCGTGGTACTTGACATGGAAGAAGACCACAACATCCCGCTCATCTTAGGGAGATCTTTCTTGAAGACTGCTGGAGCATTGATTGACATTCAAGACGGCAAGCTGACATTCCGAATCAATGACGAGTCGGTCACCTTCCCCATCTACAAAGAAGTGCAGAAGCGCAATAAAGGGGATAGGTAGTTGACTAATCTACTTTACGAATTGTCAGATAAAGAAGTTCGTAATAATTTTCTGATGTTTCACTACGAAGAGGAATTAAAATTGGGAATTAATCAATTCATTCATCCATGTCATACTTGATAGGTAGATATCCCTGGAATCTGTGCTTCTCTTATTTGCCTTCAAAAGCTTTTTAATTTTCCTGTTTAATTTTCGATAGCAAGTATTGCGATTTTCAAAACAACCAAAACCTTTTCATTTGATTACCCTAATCAATATTTTCAAGAACGCCTGATTTAGTATTTAGGATTTTTCATTGTTTCATTCCCCTGGATCGATAACCTTAGGGTTTACAAATTTATTTGCCACTATTTCTATACCCAATCCTTTCTCTGCTTGACCGTCATCTCCAATATCTGCTTGATTTCTCGGTTGGACAATTCCGTCAACCCGTTCCCTTGAGGGTGATATGGAGTGGTGACATGGTGCTTTACTCCATATCTGGCAAGTAGAGATGAGAGCCATCTGTTGCAAAAGTGTGATCCCCCATCGCTGATCAGGGCTCTCGGTGTTCCGAATCTTGTCATCAGCTTCTTCAGGAACTTGATGACGACTTTGGAGTCGTTGGTGGCTGTCGGAATGGCTTCGACACACCGCGATACATAGTCGACTGCCAACAAGATGTATGTGACTCCTTGCGATTTCGGAAAGGGTCCCATGAAATCGATCCCCCAAACGTCAAATATCTCCACTTCAATCACCGGTGTCTGTGGCATCTCATTCTTTCGCGAGATATTGCCGGTCCTCTGGCAGCGATCACAGCCTGTTATCCATCCGCGACAGATTTCGTAGATGGAAGGCCAATAGAATCCGCTTGCAAGGATTTTGAAGGCAGCCCGGTTGGCTGAATGGTGTCCACCGGTTAGAGATGAGTGACATGCCTCGAAGATTTTGTGCCATTCGGACTGGGGCACACAGCGGCGAATGACGCCGTCAGCACATCTGCGCCACAGGTACGGATCCTCCCAATAGTAGAACCTGACATCGTGCAGAAACTTCTTCTTTGCATAAGGGGAGCAATCCGGGGGAAGTACACCGCTGGCCAAGAAGTTGGCAAAATCTACGAACCACAGAGTCTTGGATTCATATAGTTCCTTCATGTCCCTCAAGGCATAGACCTGCTCGTCGGGGAATGTCTCCCGGATTGTCAATTTCTGATCGTCCCCCTTGACTGGCTCGAGTCTCGACAAATGATCGGCGATGACGTTCTCGCTTCCCTTTCTTTCCTTGATCTCCAAGTCGAACTCTTGCAACAACAGAATCCACCGGATCAATCTGGGCTTGGCATCTTGTTTTGCAAACAAATACTTGATTGCTGCATGGTCGGTGTAGACAATTGTTTTTTAGCCTATCAGATAAGGCCGAAACTTGTCGAACGCATACACCACTGCAAGCATCTCTTTTTCTGTCGTGGTGTAGTTGCACTGAGCTGGATTCATACTTTTACTGGCATATTGGATCACATGGAAGAGTCTTCCTTTCATTTGGCCCAGAGCTGCTCCAACAGCATAGTCGCTGGCGTCGCACATCAATGTGAAAGGCTCATCCCAATCCGGTGCAGTCAGAACTGGTGCGGTTACCAGCACTTCTTTCAACTTCTCAAATGCTTGATGGCAGTCTTCATCGAAAACGAAGGACACATCCTTCTCCAGCAAGTTACACAAGGGCCGGGATACCTTTGAGAAGTCTTTGATGAACCTCCTATAGAATCCTGCATGGCCTAGGAAACTTTGGACGGCTTTGACGTTTGTCGGTGGTGGCATCTTCTCAATGGCTATCACTTTGGCTTGATCGACCTCCAATCCTTCGGCTGACACTCGATGTCCCAACACGATTCCTTCTCTTACCATAAAGTGGCACTTCTCCCAATTGAGGCATAGATTTGTCTTGACACATCTCTCAAGTACGGTAGCCAAGTTCTGCAAACAGACATCGAATGAGCTACCAAAAACTGAGAAATCATCCATGAATACCTCCATGATTTTCTCGATGAGGTCGTGGAAGATTGCCGTCATGCATCGCTGGAATGTGGCCGGCGCATTGCATAGTCCAAAGGGCATCCATCGGTAGGCGAATACCCCATATGGACAGGTGAATGCAGTCTTGTGCTGATCTTCCGGTGCCACAGCTATCTGATTGTACCCTGAGTAACCATCAAGAAAGCAGTAAAAAGGATAACCAGATAATCTATCTAGCATTTGATCAATGAATGGAAGAGGGTAATGATCCTTGCACGTGGCGGAGTTTAAGGCTCGGTAGTCAATGCAAACTCGCCATCCCGTGATCGGTCTTTGTGCTACTTCCTCTCCATCATCGTTCTTCACAATTTGCATTCCTCCTTTCTTGGCTACTACTTGTGTCGGGCTTACCCACTTGCTGTCAGAAATCGGGTAGATCATGCCATGGTCAAGGAGTTTGAGAACCTCCTTCTTGACAGCTTCTTGCATGATGGGATTCAGACGTCGTTGTGCTTGTCTCTTTGGTTTCTCATCCTCTTCAAGGATGATCTTGTGCATGCACAGCGAAGGACTGATTCCTTCGATGTCTCCCAAGGTCCATCCAATGGCGGACTTGTATGTTCGCAAACCTCGGAGCAGCTTGTCAAGTTCCCCCTGCGAAAGATAAGCAGAAACGATAACAGGGTAAGTGCTGTCTGAGTCTAGGAATGCGTACCTGAGATGTGATGGGAGTGTCTTGAGCTCCAGAATTGGTGGATTGGAGCTGGAGATCGGCTGTCCTGGTTTTCCGTCGACCGATGAGGGGTCTTTGTCGATCGACGAAGATGCGGTCTTCTCGTCAATCGACGAGACTGCAGACTCGGTCGACGAGAGTTTTCTGAAGCGGCTCGGCAGCGACTCTCTTTTGCATTCTTTCTCTCGGGTAATTTCCTCGAACACATCTAGTTCCATGACCAGATTCAGGATCTCCTCAGTGGCTTCATCCAGATTTTCAGAAGAGGAGAGGGAATGTTGCAAACAATTTTCCAGAAAATCCGCCTCACTTTTCAGACAAGTGAAGGGGGAAGACATTACCGGGCTGAAGCAGTTGATCATGTGGCATTCTTCTGCATAACTTCCATCGTCGAGCTTCTGCATTGCCTTGTAGATTGAGAACGTGACGGACTCATTGTTCACTCGGAACGTCAGCTTGCCGTCTCGGATGTCGATCAATGCCCCTCCGATTTTCAAAAACGGTCTTCCAAGGATTAGAGGAATATTCCGATCCTCCTCCATATCAAGTACCACAAAGTCAGCTGGGATTATGAAATCCTTTACCTTAACCAGCACATCTTTAACAATGCCCTTTGGATAGGAGACTGATCGATCAGCCATCTGCAGTGAGATCATCGTGGGCTTGATGCTGCCGATCTTTAGCCGCTTGAAGATTGAAAGCGGCATCAGATTGATTGATGCCCCCGAGTCACAAAGAACTTTTCTGAAGGTCTCGCCTCCAATGATGCAAGAGATTGTGAAAGAACCAGGGTCCTCCCTTTTGATCGGCATCTTCTTTTGGATGATGGCGCTGCACTCTTCGAACAGGTTGACCGTCTCATGCTCTAAGAACGGTCTTTTCTGGGAGACCATGTCTTTCAGAAACTTGATGTATCCGGGCATCTCTTGAAGAGCTTCTACCAATGGAATGTTGATATGCACCTTCTTCATTGTCTCCAGAAATCGTGCATATCTTTCGTTCATCTTGGTCTTGGCAAACCGCTGCGGATACGGCAGAGGCGGTTTCTTCATTGGTGGTTGAGGAGCAGCCGTCGACCGACAAGGTTCAGGCTCGGTCGATGCCTCTTTTGGGGGCCCGTCAATCGACGAGGATGCTCCGTCGGTCGACAGAGCTTCGTCTTTGGCGGTTTCTGCCTCCTCTTCGGCTTCTTCTTCATCTCGGGCATCTTTTTAATCTCGGACGCCTTTTTCTGATTGTTCAGGCCCTTCATAGGTCTTGCCCCCTCTCAGAGTGATAGCGTTCACTTGATTCCTCTGATGCTGATTCTTGGGATTGACCTGGGTGTTGCTCGGAAGTTGCCCCGGCTTGTGTTTGGTTCCTAGGGCATCGGCGATCTGGCTGACTTGATTTTCAATGATCTGCACGTGCTTTTGCACCTGATCGACCTTTGTGTTCACCCCAGAGATTTCTTGCTTCAGCTTTGTCACAGTGTCTGAGGAACCTTCCATGAACTTGGCCAAAATCTCCTCGAGATTCGGCTTCTTCTTCTCTACGACTTCTCCGTTTCGTACGGCGAATCCTGGCGGTGGTTGCTCTGCAGCTTGTGGATTTGCATAAGAGAACCCAGGATGATTCCTTGCGTGATTGTAATTGTAGGGCTGGTTATTCTGTTGATTGTGGTGCTGGTAACCACCTCGATTGTTGTTCTGATAACCATTCCTCTGAACAAAATTCACGTCAGCATTGTTCTCCTCGATAGGCCCCTGTGTTGCTTCAACTGCAGCAACCGTTTTTTCTTGCTTCAGGTTAGCAAACTCTTCCCTGAGCTTTTTCAGCTCGGATGCCAAATCCGGTTGCTCGGCAACTTTTTCCACAACTTTTTCCACCACTTTCTCTACAGCTTTCACTGGCCTAGTTCGGCTTGTAGACCACCGTTGAGTGTTGTTGGCCATCTTCTGGAAGAACTCCATGGCCTTTTTCCCAATTTTCGTCATGATGGTGTCTCCAAGTGTGGTGTCCACCAGTTTGGCTGTTTTGTCATTTAGCCCTTCATAGAATGCTTCAGCTTGTTCTCCAGGCGGAAAACTATGTCCGGGGCAGGCTCTCAGCAGGTCCTTGAATCTGTCCCATGTCTCGCTGAAGTTTTCATCAGGCCTTTGAGCAAACCTGATAATCTCTTTCCGTCTTTGCCGAATGACATTCGGAGGGAAGAAGTTCCCTAGAAACTCGTTTCTCAGTTCGGTCCACGTACTTATGCTTCCTTTGTCCAGTGCAGTGAACCATGACTGTGCCTTATCCCTCAGAGAGAATGCGAACAAACGCATTCGGATGGCACTCTTGCTGACTCCTCCAATTTTCACCGTATTGCAGAGCATGATGAACTTGTCCAAATGCGCATAAGGGTCCTCGGTAGCTCTTCCTCCGAATTGGTTTTGTTGCACCATCTGTACCAATCCGGTCTTCAGTTCAAAATTATTGGCATTGATGCCAATCTTGAAATCTGTCTCCTTGAACCGAGGTTTGTACCGGTTCTGCATGGCTTCTTCTTCCTCCTCCTCATCGTCAGACTCTTCTGGAGGAGGATCTTGATTGTCTTCCTCTCCATTGTTGGGATTGTCCTCAAACAGCGGGTTATGGTGAAGATCCCTTCCATTCGGATTGTTCCTCTCGAGGTCGTATTGTTGAATCTGTGCCCTCATAGCTTGGACTTCTTGGAGAAGCAAAGCCTGCTCCTCTGCAGTTAGGACTGGCGGAGGCGGTGGTGCATTATCTTCCATTGTGTGACCACTCGAACTTTCCTGAGCACGCTTGTTCTTTCGAATCTTTCTGCAAGTGGCTTCAATATCCGGGTAATAGTAGAGCGGGTCCTTTCCTTTGGCTCGCGTGCTCATGCACTACCTGTACAGCAAAGGAGGTAGTGAGATACAACTGGAAAATAAAAACAAACGAACTGAAATTCTGAGAAAGAAATACGAAGGCGTCGATCGACGAGATGTATCCGTCGATCGACGAAAGTAAAAGAGCTTCGTCGATCGAGGCTAAATAGCGTCGGTCGACGAGGAAAACAAAAACGCGAGAAAATTCAGAAAAATACGAAAATTACAGCCTAAAGCAATATTTCAATCACAGATTTAATAGTAAGATTAATTTATTCCTTCCCCGGCAACGGCGCCAAAATTTGATCGCTAGAATTATTTAACTGCGACTTAGCAAAGCTAATAATACAGCGGCAAAGTTAAAATTATCGATCCCTCAGGGAAAGAAGTAACGAATAATCTTGAAGTACTAAATCAGGCGTTCTTGAAAGTATTGATTAGGAAATTCAGATGAAAAGGTTTTGGTAATCTCAATCTTTGCAAACGAAAATTTAACAGAAAAATTAAAGAGCTGTTGAAGTCAAATAAGAGAAATACAGATCCTAGGGAAATCTACCTATCAAGTATAACATGTATGAATGAATCGATTAATTCCCAATTTTAATTCCTCTTCGTAGTGAAACATCAGAAAATTATTACGAACTTCTTTGTCTGACAATTCGTAAAGTAGATTAGTCAATTACCTATCTCCGTTCGGTCTCAAGATAAATTAACTAACTCCAAAAAGATCAACAGATTTATTCCTACAATTAATCTCCTTCAGTTACGACAAGAAATCAAATTATATTGTGAAAATCTCTTTCGATTGAAAACTATTACAGTTACGTCTCTAGAATTCAACTAGTAATCCTAAGTTGTGGCCAACATACTCAAAGATTAAGAATAAAACCAGATTTCACAAACTACGAAGGGAAAGGGAAAATAATTCGATTAATCACAACATACATACATTGATAGTTCGAAACCCTAGAATCTGAGAAGGGATTTAGCCACACATATTCAGATTAATACTCATCATAGAAAAATACAACCTGAATTGCATAAAAACTGGAATCCGGAAATCTTCTCGCAGAAACTAGTCTTCAAACATAAAAATTCTTCAACTCTAATATTCTCTTTCTAAAAACATATACGCACACTGAAAAATGAATTATACATGAGTATTTATAATGATGAAAGATGTATCTAGCATTATCTAGGATTAGATATGCATCTATCTCCAAATCAGAGTAGAAACAGAATTCCCGCATGCGCGTCGACCGCTTCTGATCCTCGTCGATCGCGTCTGAATGGAATCGGTCGACGAGGTCTCCTTTGCTTCGTCGATCGACTAATGGCCTTCGTCGATCGACGAGGTCTCGAACACTGGGTCCTGATTCTTCTATTTTTCGACTAGAAACCTGCACGATTCATCAAACACGGCATTCCAAGTACAAAAACTAACTCATGCACAAAAAAAAATACAAAAACGATTTAAACACTACACAATCTGTCAAAGAACTGCAAGATAAGTTGGTGAAAATCCTAACTTATCACCCCTCCCCTTGAGCGCGTTGTGGTTAATATAGCCTGGGTAAGTAATATTGTGTTATCACAGGCTGCACCTAACGTACCTGTTGTGAACTATAGTGTGACTACAGAACCAATGTGCAAATATACACAATCTACAAGTAATATAGTCAAGTGAGACCAGATATCAAACCCAAGGGAGTGATTGTCTAAATCGTGCACTAAGAATTGTTTGTAAATCAAGAGTTGTTGCTCTAACTTCTACTCAAAACATAAAATGATTCCTATTAAAGCTATGATCAGTAGTATTTCCTCGTTCCACAAAATGAGCATAAATATTATAAATGGATTCACAAGTACTGGAAAACACACTTGGGTTATGAAATACAATGCACCACAACTATCTTATATGCTAGAGTATACGTCTTGCAATTCCCTGAACCTTAGAACTTTTTCTAATTCTGCCTAGCAAACTGTCGTTCTACTAGATCTACACCCTCTCACCAAGATTCATATGTCTATGCCTCTCTCAGTGAGTTGATGAGGACGAAATGAAGCTAAGCTCAATTAAGTTGCATTTTCTCATATGTCTATGAATTCAACACAATTATCTAAAATCCCCTCGGCCTATTTCACCTTTCAGTCTCCATAGGTGATGGGTTTCCATTCACTGTCGTGCTCAAGAAACGGTTGAAAATAGGATTAAAGATAAGTTCAGTCATGCAAAACTTGACTCTAACATATATTCAAGCAAATGGTACTTTGTTCCACAACCCAAGAGTAAATGAAATTAGTTCATACTCGGAAATAAAAGAAATAAATGCATAAGATCATTCATCATCAGAAATACAGCTTGAAAATCTAAAATCAAACTATAGATGATGATCCTTCGTGCTCTGGTTACTTCTCCTCCAAGCTCTATCTCTTGGCACCTCTGCTCTCCGTTCGTGCTGTTCTAAAAATTCTCGTTCTCCTCCCCTTTTGCCCATCCTTTGTTTCAAATATTCTCTCTTTTTCATAGCCGTTGATCTCCTTCTTTCTCTATGATGCATCCACGTGTGCAGATGTCATTGTTTCCTTCAGACAAGGGATCGGCTTCCTTTAGTGCCACCTGTCTTCTCAGCAGACAAGATAAAAAAGGACCTTTATCCTTGTCTTTGAGTGGTCCCGGAGAGAGAAAATATCATGCGTTTCCCAAGCTCGAGCATATCTTCAATTAGCATGCGGCAGGGAAGCTCTAGCATCCAGAACCTGGTTAAAAACTTCACCAAAATGCTTGCAAAAACTTATTAAAGCTTCCACAATTAAAAATACTATGACTTAATTGTAAATGAGCATAAACAAGCAAAAAGGACTTCAATTGCTAAGCATCTTATTCAAAACAACATCTAAAGTTCATAAAAAGAGATCAAAAGATAACTCTTTATGAGAGTTATCACCCCCCCAAACTTAAAATGTTGCTTGTCCTCAAGCAACAAAAACAAACTAGACCAAAATTAAATTTGCAAATAATAAGCTAGAATAGTTCATCTCCTTATTTATGAAGCCTTCAGCAAAAGTTTAAAAAAAGAAAGCATGAGTAGTGGTTCTCTTGATTGCTCAACTTCAGTCCTCGCTCTTTGCAAAGTTTAACAAAATACATTCATCTAATTTCACAATCTAAAGCTGTCCAAAGAGAAAATCAGATTTCAAGATAACTACAACAGAGCTGAGCTTAACTTTAACTACTTATTCAAGATTAAATGCTCATCAATGCCATGTTTCTTTTCCTACCCAACCATCCTTTCTTGTTCTCAACTCATAGGTTTCACATCACACTTAGATCAAAAGGACTTTGAAAGCTTCTAATGTCAGGCCACGGTTCAAGGTGAGAAAATTTGGAAAGAGTGACTTTAAGTCTAGAGGTGTTGTCCTTCTTATTCTACCCTTGAATTTATTTCAATTCTTCCTTCTATAACCTCTACTTTTTAGCAATTTGCAATCACTATCACACTTCGGCTAAATCCTAAACAAACAATGTGGGGATTAGCTCTATTTCAAAAAAAAAAAAAAATTACAGGCTAACACAGCTGCCTATTCTCTCTTCTTTTTTTTATTTATTTAGGCCAAAAATGCCTTTCTCTTTTTTTTTTATTATTTTTATTTTTTTTATCTTTTTTTTTTTCTCTTTTTTTTTTAACAAGGGTAGCAAGCTAACACTTCGGCCAGAAGTGACACCCCCCCAAACTTTAAACAAAACATTGTCCTCAATGTTATAGTAGAATTAGATCAGAACAACCCTCTAGACTGGGACGTGTTTGGACTGTGGCTAAACATGAAGTAGGTCAAAACAAGAAAAGGCTCAAGCTCAAATCTAGGTGCAAAAGAGAATTTTAATCATAGCAAGAGAAATCTTCTAAAGGCACAAAGATCAAGCAACGACCTTAATCATCTCTAAGTAGGGCGCTTAGACCTAATTCATATTGACCAAGATTGAACTTAGGGTAGATGACATTTCACAATATGAAATTCAAGATGTAGTACCAGCTAAGCTCAAGCTCATCTCTAGCATATCAGGTTTATTCAAAAACAATGTTGTGGTCTAACTTTGATTCGTAGATCCTGATATTTTGTACAAAGTTAAACAGCGAAAGTAAACGAGGATTGACTCTCAGCAATCACCATTACAACCACGCATGCGGAGGAAAGAATGAGGAAAAATGAAACATCATCAGGCAAAAGGAGAATGAACTACTAGTCTTAGGATATAATATTATAAAACCCAAAAGATAGTCATGCTTTAACATGAAACAAGCATGAGAGGTCGACAACTAATTCATCAAAAACTATCACCTAACACCCATAAACAGAAATAACAAAAACATACGGAAATTAAAATTGTTTTTGCAAGACAAAGATAAAGATTAGAACGGACCCTGGTCATCATGCTGAGCTTCCAGCAACTTTCAACTTCTTTCCACGGCCACCCTTCCTTTTCAACAGCCGGCTAGTTTGAGCCTTGATCTTCAGTAAAACCTTGTGCATCATTCGAAATCCTCTGAGCAACTTCACCTGTTTTGCCTTGATCTCAGACATCTCCTTCCGCAAGACTTCCATTGCATCACCATCTGTAGCAGTTGCTTCTCCTTGGGCACGAGCCTGGGCTTGATCATGCCTTTTTGTCAGGTAAGGGATGTTAAAATAGCTCTTAGCAATGCTCCGTGGCTCATCCAAGTGAAAAGGCACTCCTGCACGCTTACAAAGTTCAGAAATTAGCGAGGGACAGAAAAGTGGTCCCGCTTTCTTTGACGCTTGAGCAATGATGGAATCAATGATAAAGGGAGCGATGTCAATTGGATCTCCTTTCACAATGGCTGCCACCATCAAAATTCTTTCTTGGCCAACCAGAGTATTGTGAGTTGTAGAACTGATCCGGTTCCTCAGGAAGTGAATCCGAGTATTGGCCTCGGTTGTGAGAAAACTGGCCAAGGCAGACAGGTTGTCTTTGGTCTCATCTACCCATCGAGCTCTTGGCACGGACACTACACTTAGAGCTTCATCAAGTTGCTCCCTTGTCACTGAATTCAGCAAATCCATAAAAGTATCGGGCTGCAACGGATGTGTTCCATAAACTGCGTGGACCGTTCTTGGGTTCAGAATTACCTCCTTCCCTCGGACAATTGCTCTAAGTTCATAATCCACCCCTGTTGACTGCTCACAATTAGCATAGAATTCGCGGACTAGAGCAATGACTGGCGCAGGCTGCATCACCACGAATGGTTCCCATCCTTGTTGTTCAACACTTCGGAGTATTTCGGCAGGCAGTTTAGACTGATCCTTGAATCCCCTTTCTAGATTAAACTTGCAACTTGCAAGCTCGTGCATTCTTTTCTGATGGAGCTTGGATGAAAATTTTGGAATTCGATCAATCTCTTCTGCGGATAACTCAACAACCTTGGCCTTACCACGTCGTATCTCTTTCTTTCTTGCGTTGTCCATCTCCTTTGTTGAACTTGCTTTTGTTTCCTTAATGGCAACTTTCTTTACACGCCTCCCAGTTTCCCTATTTCTCACAACACCCTTGTCATCTTCAACAAGTTCTACTCTCTTTCGCTTCCTAGAAGCTGGAGTTTGCTCAGGTACGGACGTCTTGTCCTTCCTTGCGGACTTCCCACTAGATGTGGCTGCTTGCTTCTTCTGTGCAGTAACTTTATCTTCTGCAGCTTCCCTTTCAACAGTCACTTCCTTCTTAGTTTCTGTTTCCTCTGTACTGGTGGCATCACCCTCTGATTTATCTGATTTGCGTTCGTTTTCTGGCTCTTCAGACTGGCCATCCTCACTTGCTTCTACCTCTGTTTCCACATCCTCTTGCTCTGCCTCTGGCTCATCAGACTGGCCATCAGCGCTTTCTTCTACCTCGGTTTCCTCATCTTCCTGCTCTGCTTTTGGCTCATCATACTGGCCATCAGCGTTTTCTTCTACCTCGGTTTCCACATCTTCCTGCTCTTCAACAACGGTTTCCTTCGCGAGATTCTTTACCATTTCACGGTCCAGCTTAGATGTGGCTGCATCATCCAAATCCATCAGGTACCCTTGCTTAGACTTGGTACCCACATTCTTACGCTTTTTGGCTGGCTCATCGGGGATTTCTACTGGGTTTTCTGCACTAGTGGGTGGTAACTTCGCGTTCCTCTGGGCCATGATTGAGACAGCAACCCTGTTTGACCTCCTCAATGACTGACTAGGCACCGACTTCCTTGCCTTCTTAGTGGTCTTGGGTTTTGATGGAGCTGGGCTCGCCTTTTCAGGGGTCGTCACAGGGGACTCAATTTCCATCCCTGGTCTCTTCTTCCCACTTTGCTTCGTCCTCATGTTCAACTCTACAAAATGCAAATATCAGACCCAAATTTTCCAAAAACAACTCAAAATTTCTTTTCAAATCGACATGTTCACCCCCAAACTTTGAGTTTACTCAAAGTTTGATGCATTAAATCAAACACCAGTTTAAAGTTTTTAAAGTTATCTTGAGCCCTAACATAGATCTGTCAGAATATCTTGTCAGAACTACTGCATGCTACTCGCAATGATCACAGAAACCAAAACTAATATAACATTCCTCTGATCAAAGTCATGGGTTCAAAAATCATGCGAACAAAGAGTTTGAATCTAACACACAGATAGCAGTTCACCAAGAATTTCAAGGACACAGACATACCTACCATTCTTCGTTGCATTATCAAACAAGAATACAAGAAACCAAGTTCAAGACACAATTTGAACACCCACAGGTAAGAAAAGAAAGTGAACAAGAAATTGTACCTGTTATTTGACACACACGACTTGATTTATGCACAAAGTTTCCCGGTTTCCTCTGCCAAATTTGCTATAGTCGGAGTGTTTTTGAAATTGTGCCACAATATGTTAAATATATAAATAACCCCACTTAAAGCAAAAATAAACATTCAGAAATAAGGAAACCCTTCAACTTCCCTTGATTAGACACACCTTTTCCTTTCAATTCAAAAAGGTAACTTTCCTAAACCGTCATTCCTAGGGATAACCGCACTCTCTCTGCTCAGAGGCTATGTGTATAATCCCTATCCACAAATTTCCAAAATCACTATTTGTCTTTTCTCCTTTTTTTTTTACGAATTGATTCTAAAGACTAAATTATAAACACTCAACAAACTATAATCAAATAAAATATTAAGTCTACTGCATGAAATTAAAAGACAACGAAGTAAGACTGAATAATCATGCTACTAACAGGCTGTAGCATTCAACTATTCCTAAGATTTATTCACAGCAAATTTAAATTTAACTAGGCAGAAAATAAATGCAGAATTAAAATATCCTAAGCCATCACCACATGCTTCATCTAATCCTCATGATGGCTTAAGTTACCTCACTTTAAGGTTCATCCAATTTGGAAGAATCCTTCAGCTTGCTCCATCCTCCTTCATGATATTGTTTGACCCTCTGTCCATTGACTTTGAATGTATCTCCTGTGACTTCATCTTTCAGCTCCACAGCTCCATGAGGGTAAATTTTTACCAAAGTGAAAGGTCCTGACCATCTGGATTTAAGCTTGCCAGGAAACAACCTTAGTCTAGCATTGAAAAGTAAAACTTGCTGCCCTTCTTCCAAATGTCTATTTACAATCTTGCTGTCATGCCATCTTTTCACTTTTTCCTTGTAAATTTTTGCATTCTCATAGCTTTGAATCCTCAATTCTTCCAATTCATTGAGCTGCAACATCCTCTTTTCCCCACTTGACTTAGGATCAAGATTCAGTTTCCTGGTGGCCCAAAATGCCTTATGCTCCATTTCCAGGGGAAAATGACAAGCTTTTCCAAAGACAATCCTATAAGGAGACATCCCCAAAGGTGTCTTATAGGCTATCCTGTAAGCCCACAACGAATCATCCAGATGTTTAGACCAGTCTTTCCTGGTGGTGTTCACCACCTTTTCCAAAACACTCTTAACCTCTCTGTTTGACAACTCAGCTAATCCATTGGTCTGTGGATGATAATCAGTTGAGACCTTGTGATTAATGTTGTACTTGGCAAGAAGAGCAGCCAAACTCTTATTAATGAAATGAGTCCCTTCATCACTGATGATTGCCCTTGGAGTTCCAAACCTTGTGAAAATGTTTTTGTGCAGAAATTTGATTACAGTGGCAGCATCATTGTGAACACAAGCACAAGCTTCTACCCAACGAGAAACATAATCGACTGCTAACAGGATATACTCATTTCCAAAAGAAGATGGAAAGGGCCCCATGAAGTCCATACCCCATACATCAAAAAGTTCCACTTCAACAATGTTGTTCGGAGGCATAGCATTCTTAGCTGGCAAATTTCCTACCCTTTGGCATCTATCACAATTCTTTATGAACTCAAAAGCATCTTTGAAAATTCCTGGCCAGTAAAATCCTGATTGTAACACTTTAGCAGCTGTCCTCTGTCCCCCGAAATGCCCCCCATATGCTGAAGCATGGCATTCATTCAGAATATCTAAAATTTTATAATCTGGGACACACCTTCTAAAAATCTGATCAGGGCCTAGCCTGTATAAGGTTGGGTCATCCCAGTAATAGTACTTGGAATCATGCAAGAACCTCTTCAGCTGTTGTCCATGCAAACCATATGGTTTTCGGCCTGTAGCAAGATAATTTGCAATGTCTGCAAACCAGGGTGCATCTTCTTCTTTGCATGCCAAGAGTTGCTCATTTGGAAAAGCATCATTAATTTGTACTGTGTCATCCACTCCAAATGGATTTTCCAACCTCGAAAGATGGTCAGCAACTTGGTTCTCTGTCCCTTTTCTATCTTTGATCTCCAAATTGAATTCTTGCAGGAGAAGTATCCATCTGATGAGCCTTGGTTTTGCATCTTTCTTAGCCATCAAGTACTTTATTGTTGTATGATCTGTGAATACAATAACTTTGGATCCCACCAGATAGGATCTGAACTTGTCAAAAGCAAACACTACAGCTAACAACTCTTTTTCTGTAGTGGTATAATTCTTCTGTGCACCATCCATAGTTTTGTTGGCATAGTTAATAGATCGGAAGACTTTATCCTTTCTCTGCCCCAATACTGCCTCAACTGCATAATTGCTTGCATCGCACATCAGTTCAAAGGGTTCATCCCAATCTGGTGGTTGCATTACAGGAGCTGTAACAAGTGCAGCTTTCAGTTTCTCAAATGCCATCATGCAGTCACTGCTGAAATCAAACTTTCTGTCCCGCTCCAACAGCTCAAATAATGGCTTGGCTATCTTAGAAAAGTCCTTAATGAACCTCCTATGAAAGCCTGCATGACCTAAAAAGCTTCTCACTGCCTTAACTGGCCCTGGAATTGGCATTCTATCTATCACTTCAATTTTTGCAGGATCAACTTCAATGCCTTTGTTCGAAATCTTGTGCCCTAGTACTACCCCTTACTGTACCATGAAACAATATTTCTCCCAGTTTAAGACCAAATGTGACTTCTCACATAACTGCAACACTCTTTCAAGATTTCCTAGACATGTATTAAAATCCTTCCCAAAGACTGAGAAGTCATCCATAAACACTTCCAACCCATTCTCAATCATTTCAAAAAATATGGAGATCATGCAACGCTGAAAGGTTGCTGGAGCATTGCACAAACCGAATGGCATTCTTCTAAATGCAAAAGTCCCAAACGGACAGGTAAATGTAGTTAGACTTTGATGTTCTGGAGCTATGGCAATCTGATGATACCCAGAATATCCATCCAAGAAGCAATAGTAATCCTGACCAGCCAATCTGTCCAACATTTGATCTGCAAAAGGTAATGGAAAATGATCCTTTCTGGTGGCATCATTCAACTTCCTATAATCTATGCAGATCCTCCACCCAGAAACTGTCCTTGTGGCTATCATCTCATTCTT
Organism: Plectranthus barbatus; assembly: GCA_026898455.1. NCBI lineage: Eukaryota > Viridiplantae > Streptophyta > Magnoliopsida > Lamiales > Lamiaceae > Plectranthus > Plectranthus barbatus. Next base: position 100,464 of record JAPKLW010001570.1, read on the forward strand.
TTCATTCTGTACCACAGTAACTCCTCCTTTCTTGGGTACACATTGCACTTGGCTTACCCATAAACTGTCTGAAATAAGGAATATGATCCTAGCATCCAACCATTTGATGATTTCCTTTTTCACAACTTCCTTCATGTTGGGGTTGAGCCTTCTTTGTGGCTGCACTGAGTTCTTAACCCCATCTTCCAACAATATCTTATGCATACAGAATGTAGGGCTTATTCCCTTAATATCTGATATAGTCCACCCAATTGCCTGTTTATGTTTCCTAAGCATGTGCATCAGCTTCTGTTCATCCTCATCTTTCAAATTAGAGGCAATTATCACAGGTAGAGTGTCTGCTTCTCCCAGATACACATATTTTAAGTGATTTGGTAGAGGCTTAAGTATTAGTTCAGGGGGATCTTCAAGTGAAGACTTTGGTTCCTTCTGTTCTCTGTTCATAAGATCCAAGGATTCGAAATTAGCCTTATACCCCCCAAACTTTGCACCATTCTCAACCCATGTTACAGCATTTTCCTCTGTCATGTCTTCATTTTCACATCCATCCTGTTGCAATCCTTCCACATGCTCCGCTATCACTGATTCCAAAATTCCAATGGTGAAACAGTCTTCTGAATCATCTGGCAACTTCATGGTGTTATACAGGTTAAAAGTAGCCTGTTCTTCATGAACTCTCATAATCAGTTCCCCTTTTTCCACATCAATCAATGTTCTCCATGTAGCTAAGAAAGGTCTCCCCTGGATAATGGGTGCTTCTCTATCAGCTTCATAGTCTAGAATGATAAAGTCTGCAGGGAAAATGAACTTATCCACTCTAACCAGTACATCTTCAATCTTTCCCTTTGGATGAACAGTTGATCTGTCTGCAAGCTGCAGAGTGATGGTTGTTGGCCTTGCTCCTCCAATACCCAGCTTCTTAAAAATGGAAAGTGGCATCAAGTTCACACTAGCTCCAAGATCACATAATGCTCTTCCTACATCCCTTCCCCCAATAGAACAGGGAATGGTAAAGCTTCCTGGATCCTTTAATTTTTCTGGAATTTGCCTCCTTAAAGGTCCACTAACTTCCTCAAACAGAGACACAATCTCAAACTCCTTCAGCCTTTTCTTTTTAGTCAAAATGTCCTTCAGAAATTTCACATAAGTTGGCATTTGTTCCAGAGCTTCTACCAAAGGTACATTGATGTGAATTTGCTTAAGCATGTCCAAGAACTTTTTGAACTGCTCCTCTTCCTTATGCTTCTTGAATCTGACAGGGTATGGTGGTTGAGGTAAACTACGGTCATCTTCCACTGATTTCCTTTTGCTGTTTAGCACATTTCCTTCAGGGGGATCAACAGGTTTCTCTTGGTTCACCAACTCCTCATTGATTACTGGATAGGACTCTTTGACAGGAGCTTTTCCTTCCCTCTGGGTCTTAGTTCCAACATGTTCCTATTTCTCAGATGACCCTTCCTTTTGCTGTTGTACTTCTGCAGGTACCTCATCAATCTAACTCCCACTTCTCAAGGTTACCACTTTACACTGCTCATTTCCCCCTCTAGGGTTCTCTGTATTGCTAGGTAAACTCCCTTGTGGTCTGTTCCTGATATCATTAGCTAACTGCCCCATTTGCACCTCCAGGTTTCTTAATGAGGAGGCTTGGCTCTGTATTAAAGCATCTTGACTTTTCAATCTCATCTCATTCTTAGCCATAAACTCCTTCATCATATCTTCCATGGATTTCTCAGGTTTCTGAGGTGGTGCCTCTAAATTTTGATGCTGACCACTCTGCTGTGGATTGTTTTGCTGCTGGTTATACTGATTGTATCCACCTTTGTTAAAGTTATTATGCTGGTCCCGTGTTCCAGCATTTTGATTTCCCTACCCAAACCATGAAAGATTAGGATGGTTCCTCCACCCTGGGTTATAAGTGTTTGAGTACGGGTTGTTATTTCCCTGGTACTGCTGAGGCCTATTTCCCATATAGCACACCGATGCTGGATTTGAAGGGCATTCCTCAAATTGATGTCCTTCCCCACAATAAATGCAACTCAGGACCATTACAGTTTCATTAGGCATCTGGGAAACCATAGCTTGACTGGTGTTTTTCTCTATATTCTTCATGGTTGCCCCCAGAGCTTCCATTTGTGCAGTAATAACCTGAATAGGATCCACCTCTAGGACCCCTGCAACTTTTGGACTAGTTACAGCTGCTGCTCTAAAAGTAGCCCACAGATAGTTGTTTGCAGCTATCTTGTCTAAAATTTCACAAGCTTCATTATAAGTTTTATCCAACAGGGCTCCCCCTGCAGTGGCATCGATCATCATCCTGGAGTTCCCAAGTAACCCATTGTAAAAAATCTCTATCTGCATACCATAAGGAATTCCATGATTTGGACACCTTCTCAGCAATTCTTTGTACCTTTCCCATGCTTCACTAACTGGTTCATCACATTCCTGTTTGAAAGACATAATAGCATTTCTACACCTTGCATTCCTAGTAGGAGGAAAGTATTTCATCAGAAAAGTTTCAGCAAGCTCATTCCAAGTTGTAACAGATCCTCGTGTCAAATTTGTAAGCCAAGTTTTTGCACTATCCCTCAAGGAGAAGGGAAATAATCGCATCCTCAATGCCTCAACTGTTACTCCTTGCAGCTTAAAATTATCGCAAATTTCCAGAAATGATTTCAAGTGAAGATGAGGATTTTCTGTAGCTAGCCCACTAAATTGCCCCAAACTCTGTAACATCTGGAACATCACAGGCTTTAGCTCAAAGTGTTGTGCCTGCACTTCAGGTCTCACTACCCCAGGATCAAAATCAGTAAACCTTGGTTCCATGAGGGTTCTGATGATTCTATCCTTATCATCAATGTTCCTCTCTGGTTGTTCTTCAGCCATCTTTCTAACTTTCTGTTTCCTTCTATTTCTTCTAAAAGTCCTCTCAATTTCTGGATCAAATGGAAATAGTTCTCTTACAATTTTTTCACTCAAAAACTACTGATCTCCCTGCATCATGAAAATGATTAGTTTCCACAATCAAATCGATCATATAATATAATACTCAAACAATTCAAAAGCATTCAGATTTAAATTTAATCTCTCCCCGGCAACGGCGCCAAAAACTTGTTGTGAACTATAGTGTGACTACAGAACCAATGTGCAAGTATACACAATCCACAAGTAATATAGTCAAGTGAGACCAGATATTGAACCCAAGGGAGTGATTGTCCAAATCGTGCACTAAGAATTGTTCGTAAATCAAGAGTTGTTGCTTCTAACTTCTACTCAAAACATAAATATGCATAAACTATGATTCTTATTAAAGCTATGATCAGTAGTATTTCCTCGTTCCACAAAATGAGCATAAATATTATAAATGGATTCACAAGTACTGGAAAACACACTTGGGTTTTGAAATACAATGCACCACAGCTATCTTATATGCTAGAGTTTACGTCTTGCAATTCCCTGAACCTTAGAAATTTTTCTAATTCTGCCTAGCAAACTGTCGTTCTACTAGATCTACACCCTCTCACCAAGATTCATATGTCTATGCCTCTCTCAGTGAGTTGATGAGGACGAAATAAAGCTAAGCTCAATTAAGTTGCATTTTCTCATATGTCTGTGAATTCAACACAATTATCTAAAATCCCCTCGGCCTATTTCACCTTTCAGTCTCCATAGGTGATGGGTTTCCATTCACTGTCGTGCTCAAGAAACGGTTGAAAACAGGATTAAAGAAATGTTCAGTCATGCAAAACTTGACTCTAACATATATTCAAGCAAATGGTACTTTGTTCCACAACCCAAGTGTAAATGAAATTAGTTAATACTTGGAAATAAAAGAAATAAATGCATAAGATCATTCATCATCAGAAATACTGCTTCAAAATCTAAATCAAACTATAGATGATGATCCTTCGTGCTCTGGTTACTTCTCCTCCAAGCTCTATCTCTTGGCACCTCTGCTCTCCGTTCGTGTTGTTCTAAAAATTCTCGTTCTCCTCCCCTTTTGCCCATCCTTTGTTTCAAATATTCTCTCTTTTTCATAGCCGTTGATCTCCTTCTTTCTCTATGATGCATCTACGTGTGCAGATGTCATTGTTTCCTTCAGACAAGGGATCGGCTTCCTTTAGTGCCACCTGTCTTCTCAGTAGACAAGATCAAAAAGGACCTTTATC